>JAOVVB010022247.1:0-16065 GCA_028570985.1 Heterobranchus longifilis | reverse complement strand
GTGTCATTGCAGCTGGGGAATAACTGTAACAACACTGTAGCAGCACTTTCTACCTATATATAGTATAATTGTGACATTACAACCTCACAGAAGTCCTCGTTTAAAGGCACAGTTTCTGAATATGTGCTGTGTGCATTTCTCTGTGGATTGAGCGTTTTGATACTTTCAGTCTTTATATAGCACCTAGACCTGCTTTATAATAATAAAAAAAAGAAACAGATATATTTTACAATATGGGACCTTTACATAATCATATTTTGGAGTCACTGAATGAGGGCAGAAACAAACTCACCTTGGCACGGCGAACCTTGCCCAGGTCCATGAGTTCCAGCAGCTGGGTGGGATGGTACTGCGGTAGAGTCGGAGACAGCGAGTGAGCTGCTTCAAACAGTCCCCCTTCCTGAAGTCCCGCCGGGGCACGAAGGGCCTCGTCCACTGCGGCACTCCCTTCAAACACACTCTTTGACCTGGCTCTCCCTTCAAAGACCGAGGAGGAAACCGTGGTTTGACCTCCAGCGATGTCTGCGGACGACGCGTTGCCCTCCTCTCCCTCCCCGGGCTTCTTGTCCTGATGCCACTGGGCGTACACGTGCATTTCGCAGTCCATGCCCACCACCAGGATGCCGTCCCTCACCCAGGACAGGGAGACCGGTAGAGACGGCGTGCCGTCCACGGAGGACAGGAGGTCCACGGTCCGAAGCAGGATCCAGCGTGAGCGGATGCCCTGTTTGATACTGCCCCCTAGAGGAAGGGTGATGACGGCCACCCCGTCCTTGCTGCTCGTCGGCTCGTTGACCACGCCGGAGATGCGTCCGTACATGAGAATGTTGGATCCGACTCCCACGGTGAGGATGTGAGAGCCGTCCTCCTTTGACAGCCAGTCCAAGTGAACGTAGTGCTTAATGTTGGGGGAGCTGTGGTCTCTGGTCATGTACAGGTCAGACCTGGCATGGAGGAAATTATTGACTTATGAAACACCCATACTGGTAAACATACAGTGGCTGACAGAGGGTGATACAAACCAGAGCATATGAGCGGAGAGCGGAGAGCGAGCGGGAATTTAAAAAGCACAATCAAGTGGTTATTTCTAATAAATATAGTGGATGAGATTTCATCATCATGTGGGGGTAAAGGTCAGGAGAACAGCAGGGAGAGGGACAGGGAAATCAGAAGGGATATAGCACACAGGGGATGCATATTTGATAATTTAACCGAATCAGATCATTTATATTATGTATAATATTTGTTTTATATGGTTTATAATGGATTATCAGTGTGTGCCAGAGCCCGACCCAGGCTCACATTGTACATGGAGATGAACGGCGCAGTGCCCAGAGCACCGCAGGCCTCTGGGGAATCTTTGCCGGCAGGAGCTGCGGGCACTTGGAACACCATGGAGGGAGCACGGGCGCCTTCATCTGTTAAATACAATGCAGCTTTTTGCTTTTCTTGGAGCGAGTGGTGAGCAAAAGAGCGGAGTGATATCTGAGTTGAGCGTGGAGCGGCTTCCAGCAGGGCGAACAGCTCCGAGAGCGAGGAACGGATATTCTCATGCCCTCACATGCTCACATGCTCTGATACAAACACACAAGCAGTGACCTCCTGACCTGCTGTAGACAAAGAGGTTGGAGTCCACACTGACTCTTGGATCCAGGGTTGACGAGGGTCTGGTAAAGTCGTCCAGGTGGAGAGTTTGCTCTAAAACCCACTCTGAGCCACCAGTAGATTCACACTCATAGATGGACACGTGCATGGAGAAGTCCTCTCCAGAACCCTGCAGCTGACAACAGGAGAGCTTTCTTAAAATGCCTGACTTCCAGTGTTGGGAGGGTTACTTTTGAAATGTAATAGATTACAGATTACTAGTTACCCTTTTAAAAATTGAATAACTAATATAACTATTTGAATTACTTCATCAAAGTAATATAACTGATTACGTTTCATTACTTTTTAATTACTTTTCTAACAAATGTTTTAAACTGGACAAAACAGCTCAAAAGTCCTAAAAACATAAATTGAAAGCAGGCAGTGTAGAGTACTGTAGTGTAGTTGCCCAGAATGGACCAATATATCGATTCAATGATCATCGATCCAATATCATCGATGCAAAGTGAAAATATCGATACATATCATCATCTTTTAGATGTGCTTTTATTTTGAAATTCCTACTTTATATATATTTTTTTTTTATTAAAAAGAATAGACTGTTATTAATTTAAATGTCTGGAAGAGCTTAGTAATAAAATTGTCATATCATATTTTAGTTGCTTTTTGTGAGTTGATATAAATGTAACTGATTGTGTTAAATATGGTTTCATATCGACTGCAGGCCCCTGAATTAAATCGAATAGAAATCGTATTGTGGCAGACTTTGTGAACAAATAGCATATCGTCCAAAGAATAGATAGAATATTGTATCTTGTGATTTATACCCCTATTAATTACAGTAATTAGTAACTGTGTAACTAGTTACTCCCCAACAGGGAGATTTTTTCTGATTTCTTAGAATATGTCAAATCTGAAGACAGTGGGATCCAGTCAGCCAGGCACACAGTAAAGACAAAGTGATGTGGGCTCATAAAAATACCTCATCAGGGCCCACACAGACCTCTGTCCCATATCACATCCTGAAGTAAACTGAAAACCCAGACTCATAAGCCAGACTGTTCATAGACCACAACTCAGTTTCAGTGAAATGACATCAAGCTCCACATACTTCAAATATACAGCAGCGACAGGATATGGAATTAGATCCTCAGATGGTCAGGCACTGCAGTGTATAATGTGCATAATGTATGTTTATCTTATCTACTTCCTCCCTCACTATTCCCCACTTTACATAAATATGTATACATATGCTAATATATGAAATTGTTTTCTATTTTACGAGGTTCAGGGCTATACCGCCAAATTACGTTTATTCACTGCATTTACATTTTTATTGCAATTTTCAACCTCAAGGTGATTGCCACAGTTAAATTAATTCCCACATCCCTATAGGTTTTTGGCACAATAAACCAAAAAACCACCATTACAAATCAAAATGATGATTTCCTACCTGTCCTTGCCGCGGCTTTTTAAAGGCCATGGCCAGCCTGCCGATGTAGGAGCAGGACACGGCAACAGGCCGTCCGGACACGCACACAGCACTGTTGTTGTCTTCCTCCTCATTCATCAGGGCCCAGGGCTCCCAGCGGTACGCGCGGTTGTCACGGTCATCCTCGCTGTACCCTTCATCGCCCTCCACAGCGCAGCGCCAGAACCGCACGCGAGAGTCGGAGCAGGTAGTGACGATCAGGTACGGAGCCAGGCACACGGGGTAGATAGACGAGGAACTCAGATGACCTAAGAGAAAGAGGAGACAGAATGGAAACTGAGAACATTTCAAGCCTGTTCTGCATTTTCCTCCGTTAAATTGCAAATAGAGTTTCCAGGAATGTGTGGAATCTACCTGAGTTGACTTAAAGATGGAAACCAAAGAAATACAAAATGTCTTGTTTTATTTCTAAACCAACTGTCAACGATATGAAAATTTCACGTCACGATTATCCAGGCCAAAAATAATTTCCATTCACAATATTATCCCGATAATCATAGAAATATGCTTCACTCTTAAAATGGCACTAAAACACACTGAAATCACTTTACCTTATATTTTGTTTAGATATATATATATATTTTTGTTTTGCATCACAGATAGGACGCACATCTTTTTTAGTGAAAAACAAACAAATTAACAATCTTAAATAAGGGAAATGTAAAGAAAACCCAGTGGAAATGCTGTAGCATTTCTACATGCATACAGCCTGTTAAATTATCCAACTTACATGTGTTGTTGTAGTTGATAAATACATGCAGACTTAATTGTAAATACAACAAACACTTTCAGTTTCTACTTCTTTTATAGGCTAGCTACATCAAATGAAAAGATGGATTTTCTGTAAAATAAAATAAATTCTATTTGATTTAAACTGTTAGTTATGGGCTGTGGCCAAATTAATGTGACAGTTAGAGGAAAAACTGTAGTTAACTGCAGTCAATTCTCTGGTTGAGTCACTCGTATTCTTCCTGATAATAGACATGTTTTTTATCGCAATCCACGATGAAATAAATTATTGTCCCAACCCTATTTAGGACTGTCACCTAGTCAACACTGGGGATAAAAAATGGTTTTACACATTCCTTTAAATTTGGCAACAACAACAACAACAACATGGTGTGAGTCATATGTGTGACAATTGTGCCCCCATCCCAACCTGCAGAGGGGGTTGCCCTGGTAACCTCCACCCCGTGGGGCAGGTCGAGCCGCTTGCTGTACACCAGCTTGGAGCTGAGGATGAGTTTGCTGGCTGATTGCAGGTTGGCTGTAGAGGCTGACCGAGGCAGGGGTCTGACAGGTGAGGTCTCCGGAGACGAGTCTGCATTCATAGCTTGACTGGGAACCATTAGCTGGCTCTGGAAGCTAAAGTCTGGGCTCGGCTCATCTGGAGACAGAGACGCAGGAATATTATAGGTGGCCTACACCTCAGTGAAGGAAGTTTGATGTAGGTGCTTTCATGCTTTAAAATATTTTTTTTAAACCTAATTATGCCAATAGGTGGTTTGCAGTGACGTCATTCGAATGGCATGTGAAATTCACTTGGAGGGCAGGAAGTGAAAAACAGATGGAGGAGAGTCTGTACTGTGTTAGTTTAGATGATATTACACGACAAAGATATTTACAGAAAATCACAACACGTGTCGGACATGATCCTTTAAAGAGGAGCGTTTTTTCAACAGAAGTGAAAACTCGCAGTGGATATTACCAACCTGTCCTCCACACATCTTACTCTGAGCAACAGAGGACAGCATACAGAAGTATGGAGGATAATAACTTTTTTAAATGACTGTTTGGTTTTCACCCGGGTGAGTGGCTTTTATTTTCTTGTCCTGTGGCTGTGGATTAGCAGACAGATAGTGCTAGCTTCGCAACAAACATTCAAAGGCGCATCGCCTCCCTGTGTTAACAGTGTTTACTTTACGTTACTAGAGGTTAATCACTCTCACAGGTCCGGTGAAACACAGCTAAAGACACGGATAATCACCAAACAGGACGAAGAAGTCTTTTCAGCTCATTGTAGCATGACAGGCTAAGTTATTTAGGCTACATGCACCTGTAATGCAGGTAATGTGTGTGTGGTTTCAGTAAAAATGTCCTGCAGCTGAAGCCGTGCTTTAGATAAAGTCTTTCGACCACTATTTGGAACCTTAATTGGAAGTTAATTTAGGATAATATTTGGAACATTTTTGTGTTTGTTAAATAGCCTAAATGAATTGATTTTTTTGAAGTGGCGAGATGTTTTCTTTTGGAAGTGAGTCGGAGCGGACCATGTTTTCAGTGCCCACGGCTTTTAAACTGTGAAAAGCCGACACATTTCGCTTTTGGTAGGGTGATAAAAGCTCTGAGTGGTTTCTCAGTTTGATTGATTTGAGCGACTGTAAATGATGCAAACCAGAGGCATTTTGAGAGTTTGCGCAGTTCGCACCATAGCAACGCAGTGGCGTGACGTCATATGCAAACCACCTATCACTGCTTAGCTGTGTGTACCCTCCACTTACCAACACAGGCCTGCACAGACTTGAGGTGCAGGTGCCACATCTGCAGGACAGAGTTCCTGTTGAGATCCTTTTCTATCACCACCAGGAAGAACTTCTCAGAGAATGGGGCGGGTTGGTAATCTGGGTATAGTAAAAGTACATTATCTTCTGCAAATAGGGTTGAAAAAGTATGAGGAAACAGATCTACACAACTTGACAGTGTGCTATACCTTCGCCACATGGAAAGGCCGGTGTGTATGCTTCTGTTTCTTTCTGAGGCTTGTAACCCAGAATGAAGTCCTCTTGGAAGACGTGCAGCAGCTGGGTGTTGGCGCCACACTGGACGCACATGGAAAAAGCATCAGGTTACTGTCTATTGATCAGGAGGTTTCAGGATTTCAGACTTTCTGTACATCACTGATCTGAGGTGGGTGTGAAAAACAGAGCAGCTGCTAACCTGGTTTGTAATGACGTCCAACTCTATGATGCATCCAGGTCTGGCAGTGGACTGCTGGCTGACAATGTTGAACACTTCGCCCACCAGTTTCTAAACAGACGCACACATGGAAAATGGTAAACTATCCATTTAGTGTACTGCATTTGAAACCGCTGATGTGGTGAAAAAATATTGCACATTAGGATTTGAAGTACAGCAGGGTAATGTAGGCTGGTGTTACTGGGGCCACGATTTGTGAGCCTGAAATCAGGCATGGTGCCTGAGAACTTTAAGAACTGTGGCCGGTTGCACAAAACACAAAGTTTTCTCCTTAAATATGACACTTACGGTTTAGTTTCTCCTTAGCTGAGGGGTGTTGCACAGAATGCCTTAAAATTTGTCCTTAGTTAAGGAAAAACATTGAGGCATTTACTGCATTGAAAGAGGTTTTACAGCAGTAAAATTCAAGTTTCCATGGAAACCATTTGTTTGCACTGTGGCTGATGTTGAAGAGTGACAAGACTGAGTCAGTATGAATGTTTCCAAAAACAAAGGTTTATTATTTATTTAGGCTATTATTTATTTACACTTAGACTCCTTCATTTTCTTCATTTATCGCCATGAACTCGGACTTGTTGCGGTTAAGATCGAATCAGAGGCACCTTAAGTTTTTTTCCTTACTTCTACGGTTTAACTAACTTTAAGGGATTCCTTAAATATAGGACCAAGATAAGGAGAAAACCCTAAATACTTAAGTGACAATTTTAAGGAAACCTTAAGGAGAGGACTTAAGGGTTTTTTTGCAACTGATTTTATTTTAAGGAATCCTTAACTCAGACTTTAAGGAAAATCTTAACACAAGGCATTTTGTGCAACCGGGCACTCGGTGTTATGGAGCGAGAGATAGAAAAATTAGCTTTATGAAGAACATAGATCTGTGAGCCTGATGCAGACGGAGTATTTTTGGTAACATTTCTAAATAAAGGCAGCATCAGAAGGAAATGAAAAGCTCACAGATGTTGAAGAAGAATATAACAAGAATGTAATATCTGTGAATGATGTGGCTGTATCAGATTTGTGATGTTTCATGGTTGATGTAAACCCAGCAGCGACCCACAAGCCAGCTTTGGACTCGATTCTTGGTCCTTTGTGACAAAAAGTGTTAAGAGCCACGGTGTGAGACATGAAGACCCAGATACATAAAATTCACTGAACAGAGACTTAAACAGTGATGGTCACATCCCAATGAGCAATAACATTATTGTTTCTGTGCGCAGTGTGTCCACTCACAGACGTATCAGGGTCCGACAGCTCATCCAGTAGTTTTCTGGCATCCACCACAGCTTGATAGAGACGCAGGTTTTTACCATCTGATGCCACGAAGCATGCGCTGGCGCTGTTACAGTAAGTTCCTGTGGGACACACAACATTTGTAGGAAAGTCCAGCCTTGTCAAAGAATGTATTACTATTCAGTGTACAATACTGAGGTTTCAGAAGTTAGTTTTTATTAAAAGTTGAAGGATGCTAGCCATGGGATGATATGAAAATTTCATGTCACGATTATCCTGGCCAAAAATAATTGTGATTCACAATATTATCCAGATAATCAATGAAATATGCTTGAAACACTAAAACACACTGGAATCACTTTACCTTACATTTTGCTTTGTTGGGACTTTTTTTCTTGAAACATCACGACTTTTTCCTCATAAAATTCAGACTTTTTTCTCATAAAAGTGCAGCTTTTTTCTTGAAACATTCCAACTTTTCTCATAAAATTAAGATTTTTTTTCTCAAACATCACTTTTTTTAAGAAACAAATATTTTTACTGCATCACAGATAGGACACTGTAGTAAACAATTCATGAGGATATTCATGATTATCCTGATAATGGAAATTCACCAGCAACTTATTTTTTATTGCTATCTACAATACAATTAATTATTGTCCCATCCCTAATACTCATAAATTGCATGCCTATGTCAGTAAAAGACATCTCACAACTTAAAAATAATTATTCAGGCAGCAGAGGGCCAGGATCTAGAGAAACTAGATCCAGGTTGGATCTCATTTTGGAAAAAGTATATTGTTGCTTTTAGGCACAGTCATAAAAATATGTGCATACCTTGGTAAGCAATAATAAGGCATGGAATAAATAATTAACTTTTTAGTACAATCTGACAGGCAGGTATGCACATCACTGCCCTGAATGCCACTATTACATCTTCTTGGCAATTTTTTACTCATAACAAGAATCACTGGGGGTAAAATTGACAACTATATTAAAAAACGGTGTGCTTACCAAGTACAGAGCTGGGTACGAGTGTCGGTAGCCAAGCAACATTGCTGAAGGCAGAGGTGTGTAGTGAGTTGATACGGGCAAGTTCAGAGACCCCTCCAGTGCAGGACAGGGGTCCAATGTGGTCCACCCTCCACAAGATAAGCTCACTGTAGATGGCGTTGGGGTCATGGAAGGTCCTTGTAGCTGCGTTACGAAGCTGCTTCCTGCTAATGGAAAAGAAATGCATCGTTACCACTCCTGCAGGGTTCCTACAGCTTAAGCCAAGTTAGATTTAAGACTTTTTAATGCCACTCAGAATGCCTTTTAAGACCAGTTTTACAATAACCAAAATTATAGAATAGAACAGAACTGGGAAATATCTGCTGTTTTCTTGGGGATTTTGTGTTTCTCACTCTGCATGTAGGATTCTACTGCCTTGATTCCCATCGTGCCGAGTCTGGAAAACTTTTTTTTGCATAAAATACACCAAGCCTTGTATGCATTGCCGTGAAACCTTGGTTAAATAGCCAATTTTCTGTTGTTAGTTCCGCTGTCCAGATCTACGTGATGTTACTGTGAGAGAAATTTTTTTTTTTTAAATTGATGTTACCAATTATTTTGAGATTTTACAATGAAACATGAGAAAGAAACGATTGATAAAATCCTATTTCTCATGTCCGAGCATTTTTAAGACTTTTGAAAGACTGATTTAAGATATTTTAATACCAATGGCCTTATTTATAGATTAATGAATTCAATGCCCTTTAAGACTTTTTAAGGATCCGCAGGAACCCTGTCATGTTTCATGCGAAGGACAAGACATTTATGAAAGTGTGTCATTTTTTTGCAATAAACAGCATCTATGGCATTTCAACCATGTGCTGTTTGCATATTCTTTCTTCCATGTCTTTTTTTTTAATTTCCTGCCTCCCTGCTCTTCCTCTGTGTTGTACCTGTGAAGTCCCTTTGGTATGGGGAAGGTAGGAGGCTGCTCTCCTTCCAGGCTGCCAGGGGCTGAGGGAGGGGTGAGCAGAGCATTATGGTGAGAGGAGGTCAGCAGCAGTGGCAGCACTGTGTGGCAGGCTTGGTCGTTCAGGTGGAAGCGGTGGCCGCAGTACCGGAACTTGTGTGATACGGTCAGTACGTTGGAAAAGGCAGAGCGCTCGGCAAATGTCACTGCCCACTGCAGACAGAGGGAACGGAAAATAAATTAGAGAGGGCTGGGAAGGCTGAATACTCACAAGCACACAAGAACAATACATTCATTTGGTCAAAATAATGGTGCTGGTGTGACATTTTAGAAAGATTTTTGGAACACCTTGACTGCTTTGGTCTGGCGGATGAGTAAACACTGGAACTTTACTGGGTCTTGATGAGCTGCAGTGTTTATTCAGAGACAAACTGAAACCTACACAACAACTTAACTTTGCTGCTGATCTTTTCTCTGCTCTGATCGCCGACACAGGTCTGTTCTCAGCACATCTCTCTCTTTGCTCAACCACTCACTCACCACGCACACATTAAGCACTGAATTATTCCCTATACTCTTATAACATGACGATAGCGGATGATAGTCTGCCAAAACTTCCTGTAATAGGTCAGAAATTCCAAACCATCCAAAACGAGGTAGGTGTGAAAGCACCCTAAAGCTCTCCCTGTCTTTAATTTCTCTCTCTCTGCTGCATGTCTGTGTGTGTAGGTGTGTGTGTGTGTGTGTGTGAAGGAAGGAGGGGGAGAAGACAGAAGCTTGCACTCTCCAACATTTGGCACCTTTTGATTTAATGTGAATCGGTGCTCAGTAGTACCGACGTAAGTCAGTTGGTACCCTTAAAAGTACAGAGTTCGGTATCCAACCCTAGGCCTGGCGGGGGGTCCCATTACAGGGAAAACACTGAAACATACATGCATTGATCCTGGCAGGAATCTGAACAATATTTTACCTGGTTGAGAGATCCGTCAACATGCTTGGAGACCATCATGACAGCAGGACTGATGCCAGGGCGAGGGTTGGAAGAGGGGGCCAGTAGGGGTGAACTCAGGCCGGCCGAGGCTGAAGCAGAGTGGGAGACACGTTGGACCATCCTCCCCTGCTCCCCTGCGCTGACACTCTCACCCTCAGTCAAAGTGCAGGCGTACATCAGTATGTTTTTACTCAGCGAGTTGGCATCACCTGTAGGAAATGCCACTGGAATACGGGAGGAGAAGGACACCTAATGGCAGAGTTGGAGAGAAATACAAATAAAACAAACATTAGAACCACAGGCACATACAGTATTCTCTACAGTCCTTCAACCCTATAGAGAGCTAATTAGCAATTTATACCAATGTAATCTCAGCTCTCTATTTCATCAGTAGCAACAACATTAACCATGAACGATAAACATACATATTAAATACATACATGTATATATGGACTTCATACGTGTACATAGCCTTATAATATTATTATACAATGCCAACGTGTGTGTTCTCTAATTATAATCATAAAGACAGGTAGCTATGTGTCTGCATACAGTGCTGTATCACTGCAGCCCATGCAAAGTAATGATAACTGATCAAACTCCAATCCTTTGTCTACTGTGTGTCGTCCTGCTGAGCTCTCCTTTAGGACAGCCAGGCTTCTACACTGCGAGCATCTCGCTGCATATCCAAGTGAAACCTGGTGTGTGTGACTGTGAAAATTATTTGTGGGCACCAGAGAGCAACTCAGCACTGAGGTTGGCAAAATGCACCGATTCACAAAACTCCAACGCTAACCAATCTGTTATCTTGTCTTCTTTCACTTTTAGCAAAGAGCACAACATGTACTCAACATTCAGGGAGTAGATTATCATATTTAGTTAAAGGCATAATATGCAACTTTATCCTAAAAAAACCAATGTATAGACTAATACAAACGTAATCTCTCTCAATCATCACTTATGAGCCACTAGAAGCATGTGATGGTGTCTGTATCTGCAGAGACTCCGCCCTCTGCCTGTATTTCCTTATTTTCTTGTTTATCTACAGTAGTGTGCTGGACGTTTGTGAGGCAGCAATGTAGATTGAATATGATACAAGTCACTTCTCACAGAAAGAGGAAGAGTGAACAACAGAACAACAAGACATATAGAACCACACAGAGATGTGTTTTGCGAACCGTTCGTGAGTTTATGTTGTGCTTTTGTAACGTAACCGGTGTGAAACAGGAAAATAAAGTTTTAATCCGCTGATATATGTGTTTCATCTTGCGACCAACGGTCTCTCTCTACCCTCTCTACCCTCTCTCTCTCTCTCTCTCTTTGTGGCTCTCTGAGCAGGAGAGAAGGGCGGGGCCCCGGCTTTCACTGTTGTGTGTGAAAATTGTTACATATTTAATTTAATTGTATTATTAGGGCATAGGTTTTACACCGGATGTCCTTCCTGATGTAACCCTCCCCATTTACAGCGCCCGGAAGAAACCCACGTGAACAGGGGGAGGACATGCAAACTCTGCACAGAAAGGCCCTGCCCAGATGGGGGATTGAACCCAGTACCTTCTTGCTGTGGGGCACTGAGCTGCCCCTTAATAATACACATTATATTTCCAAATGTAAAATAAATATTGCATGATTTGTAGAAAATAGTTTTATGAATCATGACAGTTTCAATAGCCCACATGCACAGAGGCGCAGTGTCTCTCCTGAGAAGAAAAAAAGGAATATTAGAACTCTTACATAAGGCTGGGGGAGTGCTGAGTCACCTTACATTCGAGACAAAGTTTAACTACAGCCACACTGCTGCCACCATGTGTGTCTGAGTGAGTGAATGAAAAAGTGATTCACTACTGAATTTAAAAGCAGGAAAGTTACGACTTTGGAAGAAAAAAAAGTTTCTCACTTGCTTGTGGAAATTATAAGCAGGATACAAAAATGGCGCATTTAGGCGTGATTTTCTGCTCACCTGAACCTGTCTGAAGATGCCCTGGTTGAATTCATCCAAATACTTCACATGCCAAACCAGGAAAGACCCATCGGCAGGGTGGATGGTAAACAACATATCTGGGCTCTTGTTCCACTCTGTGATCAGAGTCTCCATCTTCCGCTCCAGCAGCATGGAGGGCAAAGGCATGCTGGAGCTGGATCCAGGGGAGGAGGCCTTGGTGCTCCCCTGCTCCCCCGGCTCCCCCTCCTCTCCGTGCTCGGAGGACGCTTTGTCAGACATCTCGTCCAGGTCTAGAAAGCCAGACAACAAGATGCTTTTACAACAGATGTTGCTTTTAAGTGGTGATGTCAAGCGATTAAAAAAATAATCTAATTAATTACATGCTTTGTGCTTAATTACTCTACATTAATCGCATATTTGCAGTGACACGCATTTATAAATATTTAAATGGATTTTGGCTGATGAGTGAATCAATAAATAGACATGAGGGCTGGACCTGAATATTCGACTATTAAGATATTTGTTTGTCAGTTTTCAATTTGGGGATTTAGAAAGAGATAGAAGTTTTTTTCCCAATAATGCATGATTTAAGTCAAAAAATAAAACACACACCCGAACAGAGGTGCTGGCTAGGAAAACATACCATTCAAAAAGCACACTCATCTCTCCTTGCATAGGGTTTCTTTATTCACCCACGTTTCGGCTCAGAGAAACTAGTGTGTGGCTACTCTTCACTTTTTGAACAATACTGCAGAATAACAGAAAACAAAATTAAAAATGAATGCCTTTAATTAAACCGAAAGACACAACAGCTAGGGTTTGGTACTATTCACATTTGAACCGGTACATTTTTTCTGTACTTTATTTCCTCTGAAGTCCAAACTTCTCCATTTTAACATTGTTTTTTTACTTAGAACATTTTGTTATTTATTTAGAACATTTTAGACACCACACAAAATAAAACCACTCCCTCCTCACCTGTCCCTACAACCTGCAGCCTGTCAGTCTGTCACCAGGGCATAGACAACCCATGTGTTTGTCTCGATTGAAAGTGAAATTAAAATTTAACAACACTCTCGTCCATTTCAGCTCGCCCTTAGCCTGACTGATTTAAAGAAGCTCTCTCTCTATCTTTCTCTCTGCTCTGCTGTGTGAAGGATGGAGGAGTTGACAGAAGGTAAACAGTGAAAGACCATTATTGTTTCGAAATTAACACGTTATTTTGACAGTCCTACTTAAGCTAATGTGTTTTAAAGAATGTGTGTTGTGGGTCATACCGAAGTCAAACTTCATGGGGGATCCTTCGGGGTCCAGGGGGTCTTCAGTAGTCTGCTCCAGCTGCTGTTCAGAGAACTTACGGAGCTGCAGCATAAAGAGGTCCATGGAGGAAGTGAAGCTGAGGTCCTTGTTGTTGAGCCAGTGAACGACGAAGCCTCCACCACCACTGCCATCGTCTGGGTTGAACACTGCAGCGTCGGCCAGCACTGACGGGATATCTGACAGGAAGAGGGAGAGATATATGGATGAAAGAAGCAAAAAGGGAAATCACTAAATAAAATATTAGCTTAGACTCGGTTCACAGCTGCACTGAATGTGGTGCTCACTGATGTGATTCATTTCTTTTCAGTCACAGAAGCCATTTCTTCTGTATCACTTGCTGTTGAACATCATGTGCAATTCAGATTGTGTTTTGGACAGCCATTTTATTATGTTTTGCAATGAGTGATGATATTCAGCACAACGCCGCTCCCTCAAGTGTGACATTGCTTTTATACAACACTTCTACAAGCACCATTTGTTAGTTAACAGTAATAAGCAACAGCAGATTAAGATTTGTTTGTTAGATTTAATAAATCATTTTGCTCCGCTAACAGAAATCATTGTTTCTAAGCAACACAAACATTCTCCTGCACTCTAGCGTTAGCTTGCTAGCTTACTTTGTGTAAGTCTACATACATCACTGCAGGCCAGCTACTCTGTATCATGTGCATTTATCTGTAGGTTTCCATTTATTGTGCAACAACTGTAATAAGTTGACAGTCACTTTGATGACATGTGCGATTCTGACAAGTTAACAGCTGATCAGACGTTACGTTGCTCCATTGTTTCCTGCTCTCCAGGCTGTATTCAGCTCCGTTTTCTTAACGGACTGAATATTGAAGTTAATATTATACATTCTTAGTGTTAGCTTAATTTTTTGTTGAACGTTAGGTCGGCTGATATCGTACTGAGACTGCGGCAGTCTCGCGTAGCCAGACCTATCTCCACAGCGCTGTGCGCTGGAGGAAGGTCTGGATTCAGTGCACTTTCAGTCTGGGATAAGGGGAAAAAAACTCCCTGGCCTGTTTGTTTTTCTTTATATCAGTCACACGCAACTTGGGTGGCACTATGCCACGGCTGCAGGGAAGGGACTTTGAGAACCACACGAAAGGAAGGAGCGACTTCCTGTTTCTTTGGAAGTAAGTAAGTAGTCACATGATCAGACCTGGAGGTTTGCACTGAAGTATCCAGGCGTCTGTCCTTTCCTTTGTCCTCTTCTGACAATCATTCATAATTTAACTCAAATGTTATTTATGGAAATATGTCCATCTTGGCGGTGCAAAGTTTGTTACAATCTGAGATAACGCTAGATAATAACCGTAAACTTGCAAAGCGGAGTCATACGTCCAGTTAAAGGTCCCAGTGATGTGCTGAATATCAGCACTCGTGGAATGTCTCTTGTCCAATCAAATTGCTTGGTCGGAACTAAGTGTTGTATAAAACACCCTATGTATGGATTTATGGTGAAGAAATATAGAAATGCTTCTGAGCCAGTTCCAACAAAGTCTCCCTACCTGTGTTGGGGTTAATACTGGCTGAGATATGGAAGTGACACAGGGCGTTGGCATGATGAGCGATGTGGCGGTGAGTGTGTGCGTCCTGCGTGCCGAGCTGAGAGGGCAGCAGCTCACTGTGCGCCACCAGAGCGGAGGACCGTCGCCGGCCCCGGCGCAGATGCTTCAGGTGGTGGATTGACTAATCAAGCAAAGCACAAGAATAAAACACAGAGAACATTCATCAGAAATTGTACACGTTTTATATTTTCTTTTAGGAATTATTTCCGGTCCGATCTGAGTAAGTAAGTGTACCTCCAGAGCATGCTGGATCTTGTCCTTATTGCCTGCCAGGCCTGGCAGGCTGGAGCTGAAGGAGTGTGTGTTCTCAGAGATCTGTCCTCCAAGCAGGCTGTCTTCAGGTAGTAGAGTCTCCGACCACAACCTACACACACCATCCTCGCAGGATGTCAGCAACACATTGCACACCGAACCCCTAGAAAACAACAGGAGAATGCAGCTCTTACACAATCAGTAATTACTATATTGAAGGAAAGGCTAGAGTGAAATATCAGGAGAGACATTAAATTGATGAAATCACTGATTCACTCAGTGGAACAGCCAAACAGAGAACGCCCTCTGACTGGCTGCTTCCCCCACCAATTCAATGTTCTTAATTTATACACATGGCACATGCGGACACATAGCCACTCGTGGTGATTGTCAGCTACAGGCACTCAACAACAGCCTCACACCTGGCAGACTGTGTGCTTTGTGTGACAGGTTTCTAAGGGAAGCTATTCAAAATTCATCAGTATTGGCTGGTGTTCTGGGAAAATTGGTGTGAAAATGTTTTTTACAGTGACAAGCCTAATACACTAATTATGTGCACTTCATGTCACATTCCAGAGTACAGAACTGACAGAGCAGGAACCATGGGTGAATCACAAAAATGTAAGCAAAAAGTATAGCACGCTAGGTATTTCAATACTTGGAATCAGGGGGTTTTTTTCGTTTTTTTTTTTTAATTATCCATATTGCAACTTCCAATCT
>JAOVVB010022237.1:0-16066 GCA_028570985.1 Heterobranchus longifilis | reverse complement strand
GATGCTGGTTTAACCCACTCTCCAGACTCCAGACAGTGTTTTCCTACGGCTGGTTATGACTTTAGCTGCGGGAGGTGATGGGGCCTGCCACAAATATTTCTTGAGGGGAATGGTTCACAAAACATAACATAAAAGCCCTCTTAATTTTGGAGCAGATGAATGGCAGGGAGTTGAAAGACGTAGCACTATTCCTCAGCTGTCTGTTCTGAGACAGGCAGCATTGGGCCCGACTAGCTGTTAGTACTGGTGAATTTAAAAGGTTTTATTACAAGTCCAACCCGGCCGGATTATCCTTCACATTCTTACAAGGGGCTGCAAAGTAAAAAAAAAACAACTGGCTTGAATCCAAATGGAGCAATAAATTATCCCGTGGAAGCCATGTAAATCTAACTTCATATTTTCAGATTCAGAAAGGAGGAAGAAAGCAGAGAGTGAAAAAAATACATTTTCATCGAGGGTGACAGTGAAGATGTAACAATAGATCTCTGATGATCAAAAGTAGCGGTTGTTTTGAAAGGAAGGACATCCAAAAGCATTTTGAAGAAAAAGTGACAAAACACACAATGACAAAAATGAGAAAAGAAATCAAATTTGGTCAGCCAGGCTTAGAAAATGATCACAGCATTTCCCCTTAATTTTTAATAAGAACAATCAAACAAAAGAGAAATTATAGTAATACACTTTCCATAATGGTGCATTTACATAAGTGCATAACACAACATATTAGCCGATACCTCAAATGCAAATAACCGCTAGATACATCGACAATTCATCCGACATCAAAATAAAATCTGAAAAAAAAAAGACCATAAACACACACGCATTCTTCATTGGAACAATGTTCAACCAAGCAGTGGTAGTGGCTCATGCCCTTGGCAAGGCGAGATAAGGCTATCAGCTTCCATCATCGCTAAACAAGATTGAGCAAAGTACATTAAGCAGAAAAATACAAACAAATTACAAAGGCTTGAGGCTAGGCTCTTTATCTAATGTTTGTGGGGACTGTTAGCGTCAGTTGGAGGGAAATGGGCCTGCGTCTAATAGATCCTGTCCCACCACTTCCACACGGCCAGCGAACAATACACAGCGCCATTATCTCAGCGCTAATGCTATCCTTCCTCATGTGCAAAACAAGCCTGCAATCTCAACCCCACTGCCACTGTGTCGACCAACATAAATACAAGCGGCCTCAGACCAAAGGAAAAGATAACAATGGCTATCACATAGAGAGGCGACACAGAGAGACAGCTGTTTGAAGGAATCTATACCAGCTCCTGCTGAAATACAGCCTTAAGTGCGGCGCTCTAAACTTGAAAATGCAATGAAAGAAAACTTTCTACACAGTGATTATCCATCGGTTTTAGACTGCTTGTAAGCTACTTCCAATAACACCATTTAGAGGTCTCTCTGCACCACAAACCAGCTACAACAAGCTCGCATTAGCTTTGTTATTGATCTGATCTCCTAAACCCTCGCTGTGACCCCAGAGGTCATGATTTATGTATTAAGCAGCTTTTTAAAGAAATCCATTTTCCTGTTGAGCCCCCAGTGTACGTCTAATGCTGCACCGTGCCGGTAATCAGAGAAGGGCTGCGTGTTTGATTTTGACCGCCCCCCCCCCCTCTCTCCCTCCCTCCTTCCTTCATAGTTCACACCCCTCCTCAACGACTTGTCTCACAACACCTCAGCTCCCTAATCAATACCGCAGAGCTCCTGGTTCAACTGGAGATTCCTCCTCCTCCTCCTCCTCTCTGCTTTCTTTCTCCTCTCCCTCAATCCCTCTCTCCCTCCTTTCCTCGCAGCAGGATGCACCTCCATCAGGGCACTCGCAACAACGCAGTGCCAGGCTTCTGAAGGGTCCGGATGAAAGTGCGACGACAATACAATGGAGACAAAGATGCCAGTAGAGGGAAGAAAGATGGAGCGAGGGAGAGGAAGAATGAAAAAGAATGTTTGGACTTGTGGACAGACTGCCTCTAAGATCTCAGAGGGCCCCACTCTTGTCTGCTGATGTCGATAATGGAGCAGTGTGTGTGTGTGTGTGTGTGTGAGTGTGTGTAATAAAGGTCAGGAGAATCAGAGAATGGGGGGGGGGGGATTGTGTGTGAGTTTAAGAAAAGGATTATCTCACTAAAAACAAGGTGTTTTAACACACGCCAACGGAAGGGAATGTTTCATCTACAAAGGCCAAAGGTCTCAGTGCACCTCTTCGAGACTTTTCCCAGACGTCTCCAGGAAAAGCAAAAAATACTGGTTTGATGAAAAAAAAAGAAGAAAAAAAAAGGGAGGGAGGAAGTTGGGTGTTAACTGACCCGCGATATCAGTTATCCAAAAAATAAAAGAAGCAGTGTTTCTGAAAAGTCGAACGCATTACCGGATAAAAAATTGGATTTGAAAGTAACATTTCCATCGTTCTCAAAGCTGGGTCTCAGTACGACAGAGATGTCACAGTGCTGCTAATTAGAGCTGGCAGAAAGGAACGTGTGCGTAGATATCATCTATTGTTCCTCATCACTCTAATGAGCTTAAATGTCTTTGTCTTTATTCATCAGCTCAAAGGTTGCAGGGTTGCTGCAATCGAGTCACTATCTTTTTATATATTATCTATTACTACATCAAGAGATGGAAGCTCGAGTTGCATCTTTCCAAAACTCACTGCCATCCGTGCCCTATAGGCTGTGCTACTTTCAAGGCACAACATCTTTGTGTTGTAAAATGTTCTATCTGCTGAAAAGCATCTAAAAAATACTAAATATCTTTTAAAAATTAGAGCCGGGTCATTTATCGGTCGGCCAGTTTTATGGGTCTATCACAGACCTGTAATGGCATGTTCGATATGCATCAATATAAAAACTTTTTTACAGAACATATAATGCAGAAAACAATGCATGGGGTGAAATCGTATCATTACGTAGTTTGTCCTGCAGAGCATGGTTAGCAATTGACTGGTACTGAACATACTGTACTTTATAGTTTATTTAGCTTTATTTTATTTTTATTTATTCTTTTATTTTCTAGAATTGGTTGACAATGTAATACATTGTATGTTGTCACGATACCAAAATGTTTCATTTCAATACAATAAACGATACTTGATACCTCTTTTGATACCAGGGCAAAAGAGGGAAAAAAAAGTCCTTGGCACACAAAATAGGATCTTTTTTTTTCTTTTCTTTTTTTTATTAACATCCTGCACACAGTGCTGGTACAGAAAAAGTCACTGAACACATGTTTCATCTGTGCAGCCTTGGGTTTGCTTTTTTTTATAGCTTCGGTACTTTGTTTATCGTTTAAACGACACTGGTATAGAAAAAGTTAAATCAATTGATACTTTGTGCCAATCTTAATATATAATGTATTAAATATTCTTTAATAAAGTTATTCGTTTAAGAAAGCAGCCTTCTCGGTACCTTTCCATAGCCGTATCGGTGCAAAATTGGTGCACAATCCACAGAGAAAAAGTCTATTTCATTCCAGCTCAAAAATTCACTGTATCGACCGCTATATCAGTAATCTGTGAATTTGAGGAAAATATGCGATAACGTTGTTGAATATTGCGATAATGATATTACTTGCGATAAATAAACAATCATATTAGTTCTGCCTTTCTGCTGCTTTCAGCATAAAATACAACAAAGTGCTTGTAGAATTAAAAAAAATTGAAAGGAAGTTATTTTGGACATTTTATTGAACAATTGTAACATTGAACTGAACATAAAAGGCACTATTTAAAAACAAGAATGATAGTTACATTTTAAAGAGCAGTTTTCTATCGACACTCTCTGTCAACTAACTAAAAAAATCCCTGAGTGTCTTTCGCGATGTGATTATTGCCAAAGTTGATATTGTGATGACGATAAAAAAACGATATATTGTGCAGCCCTAGTAAAGATGTAAAGAAAAATTAAATAAAAGCTACTAAAACATACTAACATCTACTTGTGTGCAACATTAAGCAGTATGCAGTTGGCAGAGAGAAATAGTGTGTATATGGATGAGAGCAATGAGAGCACTTCTTTCTACCACAGTGTTGAAAGAAGGCAAACTGGGGCAAAAAAAAAGAGAGGCAGAGGTGTGTAAGGAGAACAGAGATAGACCTGTTATCATGTAACAGAGGCCCGATTTGACCTGACCTTGAACACACCAGCGTGCACGTGCACACACACACAAGCAGGGTCACGGGGCATAAAGAGCCACTGTGTCAGGTCACAGAGCACAGAGAGAAGGATAAAGGACTTGAGGGATGTGATATGACTAATATGAGGGGTTTTGCGGGCCTTCGGGGGGACTGGCGTTACAGCCAGGGGTGACTGACACTGCTGATCTGTATCACACATCAGAGCGGATCACAGCAGAGGAGAGCAGCCTAACCACACACATGAAGTATGGACACACTACCTATGAAATCCAATTTCTAAATCCACACAAACAAGGATACTTGGACATGGAAAAAATAACAAATCAAAAGGTTATACTTACACAGTTATCTTTTCACATAATGTTCATATTCTATATTACCTTTGAAGCCTGGCAGAGGACACGAGGATGTCACCTAGTCTATAAAAACGTACCCTTACAGCCATAGATGTGCAAAAGTGAACGATCCCCCCCCCCCCCCCGCCGCTGACAAAACTGTTATTTCTCCCCCTCAAAGAGCGGGTTCAAAGATCAGCACCTAGCAGGATGGGATGGGGTACGCTGTGGCTTGCATGTCTATCAGGTTACACACTTCAAAGACACACAGCCATACACAGCCAGCGATGAGAGCAAAGGGGCCAAGGATAGGGCCACATTGTCATTCTGCCATTATCACTACTGCCAGGGGATGGACGGCTCATTTTTTTTTTTCTATTATAATTGGGCTTTTTTTTCCCCCTCCATCAACAATAGTTCTGAAGAATATGATCTCTTCCTTTGAATCTTTTGAATGGCTCCAAACATTCTCCGAGAGGCCAAAGTGTGGAGAGTGTCTCTGGTTTGTCAGCTTACGGGAACGATCCATAGATGGCACTGTTGGCTCATGCTACGGGTCTGTTGCCAGAACTGCAGAGGAGGAGGAGGAGGAGGAGGAGGGAAGAATATCCACTTAAAACTCATCAACTCCGGATCTGAGAAAAAAAAAAAATCTTTCATCTATGCTCAAGTGTCATTTGCCAAATATAATCTTGTAACTTCTAATTAATTCAAACTGCTAGAAAGAATATTTCAAAATATCACACTTTCCAAACAGAGCACTTTTTTTTAATGCTAAAACTGCTCTTTTCCAGTAAGGGTGATTTAACAGCTCATTATCAAAAGAAGTGTTTTCTCCTTCTTTCTCAACACCTCTATCATTTTCTTCACTAATCAACAACACCACAAACTTCATGGGAGAAAAAATAGAATTTACCTAAACCAGGTATATGTGTTGAACATAACTGAATGGGACAATAATCAATGACTCTTTAAGAGGTTTGAGATGCTTTGACAAAAAGCATGTGTGAGTTTCTAACTACAGGAGATGCAATGACTTGCATGAGTTTACTACCCTTCACAATGTGGTTTTGACAACAACTCAAAGATATTCAGTTTACTGTTATAGAGGAGTACAGAAACCCGAACATTTCACATTAAAGAAGCTTTTCTAAAAAAGAAATACTCAAATCGATTATCAAAATAGTTGGCGATTCATTTCATATAGTTGACAACTAATCGATTCATCTTTGCAGCTTTACTAATTAGTGAGAATGGCAACAAAAAAAAGCATTCAGAGGGCAGTAAGTTGAAATTTGAGATAAGAAAGTTGCATTCTTATGGCTGACATCACTCAGTGAGAGAGAGAGAGGAAGCCTGTTGTTTATGGTACAGGTCTGTTGATGACGGTGAGAGGGGTAAACGCGGAGACGACTGGAGGCCTGCTCGCCCGGCGAGGGCCCCATGGGAGTCCAACTGCCCTGATCTATGGCCCGTCTGACTGGTGAGGTCAGACCAGAGAAGTCCTGGAAACGGGAAATTAGCAGCCTTTTGCAATTAGAGCCCTGACCACAGGCAGAGATGGTATATATATTGCATCACGTACCAGAGAGATGACCACTATTTGACTGTGAACACTCAAAAAAAAAAAAAAACAGAAACTGGACCGTGTGAATGTGTGCGGACTCACAAGAAAACACACAAACAAGAGCTTTCTCGTGTCGTGTGTAAAGCCTGCGATTTATACAGAAGACGACAAAGAAAGTCAGGCAGAGGGCGCGAAATGCCCCGAGGCGGGGTGACTGGCCCTTGCCACCCAGGCGGTGTGCGGACATGTAGGGGCCCTGGAGCAGCCCTCAGCTCCGGATGAACATGTCTCCACACAGACCTACAGGAAGAACCCAGCATCCCCCCTCTCTCTCTCTCATTTACACCACGTCAAGCCAACTCCCATCTCAACAACAAACTCCTATCCACGATCCCATAAGAAGCTCTTAAATTTTGATGCTGCAAGCTAAAACGAGAGGTTGTGTGTGTGTGTGTGTGTGGAGGGGGGGGGGGGCAGAAGGGAGAAAGTGTTACACAGGATCAATCCCACACCCTGTTTGCGCTGACAGCAGGGAGAGCTGTTGAAGTGTGCGTCCAGGTAGCTTCCTCATGGCTGCAGGCGGTCAGGTAGGCAGGCGGTGCCAGCGGTGTGTTAAACACACACGCTGTTGTCAAACACACACGCTGTTGTCTCAAACCTGTCAGTCAGTCACCCCCCGCACCACATCAGACCACCGAGGTCTCATACATAATTTGGCATCAAATGAATATTTTCTCAATGTCCTGGCAAAAGTGGTGTTTGATGAAATATTAATTTGGTGATTAATTTTCGCATCTGATCTTCTGTCAAGTGAGATAAAAAAAAAAAAAAGAATGGGATTTTTCCCTGTGAAGCCAGTTGTTGAAGGGCACCTCGCTCCAACTTCACACATAAAACTTTGATTAACTGATACAACAGGCACACACTGTTTTCCCAGAGTAAGATGAAAAGAAAACTTACTCCACTTTGAAAGTGAAATGAAGACATACTAAATAAGACAGGCTAAAAGCACGAACATAGCTTTTTAATCTACAGAGCAGCCTGGTTGCACTTTACAATAGGTGCTATGGACTGTTAGTGTACAGCGGACCAGATGAAACTCGACAAGCAGGGTCTCTTTGAGACAGTGCTGATGGGCTGCAGTGTCTCTGAATTCACAGAGAATGACTTGTAAAACATCTCAGCAGTGTGACATATGTCACGAACCTTAGCCGAGATGAGAAGTTTAGTAGTGCTCTGAGAGCTTGTACGCTAAAAAGCAGTCAAGCATATGTCAGTGGTGGCGAGGAGTCAAAACGATGACTATTGTATACGCTCAATGAAGCACTGCAGTGGTGAGTTCACATAATGCTGGTGTATTATAATACTATTCTGAATAAGATTCACTCTCTATTTAATTAATGTGTGAAACATCTTGTATGACATGTGAAAATAAAATTAGGATTTTTTTTTTATTCCACATGTATGGTCAGATGCTTTCTGAAAAGTGGCAATTGACAAGGTTTTTTGCTTTAAAGTGGCTACAGATAACTTTTCAACTTTTCACAGTTTTCTGCCCCTAGTGTTTCAAAGTGGTATTATTGTTGGCGCTGCTGTTGCAAATATATTCTCAGAGACACAACAACACACAGGACACACTGCATTTGTTTCTAAAAGCAATCACCAGCACTTTGGAAATAAGAGAGAAGAAAGAAGCATGTCTACTCACACATGTCCACCGCAAGAAACCGTGTTCTTTGTTTGGATTATCCAATTATAACGGACAATATATCAGAGATATTTGTTTCTGCCGATCTATCCGTTAGCATCTAGCATTAGCAACAAGGCTGGCGATGAGGCTCGCAGCCAGCAACAAACATACATGTTTGATTATTCTATAGAATGAGAAACGATCCTGGAGCTGTTGATAATACATCGCCTGCTGCTGCTGAGGCGTCTGGTGACGGCTGGTTGTTTCTGTTTTGAACAGTAGCACGGCTGCTGTGGTAGCTGTGATGCTAAAGTGAGATTATTATCGACAGTCTCTGCTGTAAAACAACAAACGTTTGTTTCTGGCTGGTCCTGGTTTTCTTGTGGCTCCCGGTGTGTTGGTGTTAGCTGTTAGCAACCAGCTATCACTAGCAGCCTGCTACCACATAAACATGAAACACCTGATCTGCTACAATAAAAGCAGAGTACCGGAGCTTGTGCCATAAAGCGAGGCGTCATTTTCCCGGGAGATGGTGCCCGGTGGCAGACAGTGAAAGCGAGGGCTTACAGGGAACCAGTCTAAACGCAGATGGTGTCAATAGTCAACATTTACTTCATAATGATAATTTAAAGCATTAAGTCTTTGCTAATAATATGCTGGATTCACGTCAATGTATCCCCTCCTTGCAGGAACTCTGAGGACCCCCTGTTGAAGATATGTGTGCCAGAGCATTGATGGATATCGTGGAGTGCCGATCCACTAAGCACAACACTTTAAACTATCAGCAGCAGCATCCAAAGGGGAAAAAAAGATGACGACCCACAGCAGAGCAAAACAGGTGAAGAAGTGACAGCTGATTCAGGAAGATAATATATATATTTTTTTCTTATTCATTAATGATGAAGAGTCAAGAAGTCTGGTGCACGGAGGAGAAAGTTCAACAGATTTCGCCTACGGCTCTGATAACGCTCGGGCCAGCCCTGCAACCCTCATTTACTTGTCCTCTGTCTTTGGTCAGTTTAGATGCAGCTCCCAGGTAATTAAAAACAAATTAGAGTGAACTTTCTCTCCAACTCATTCCAGTCGTTTTCCGTTGTCTGATGGCTCGGTCAGCTCTGTGGGTGTTTAAGTGCAACCTGCTGAGCAATAAAGTCATTCCTCATGGTAATGGGGAAAAAAGAAAACAAGTGCTTACAAAAACATGTGTTAAAAATTAAAAAAAAAATACTGGCTGCCCTGTTGTGACTGACCTTCAAGACCCAAAAAACAAGTTAAGCCCTTTTCACACATGCACTGCAGGCCTGAAATTATCTAGAGATTACCTGGAGGAGCCGTACATGAGAATACAAATGTTCTAATCAGTTGAATCGGACATTAAATGGACCCGACCAGCTCCCTACAAAGTCTGTGTAATGTCCGATTGAGCCCGTGTGTGAAAATGAACGAGTGAGTAGGCGTGTTGATGACGTTTCTATCATGCGGCTGGTGCAAAACTGGAAAAGTTTTCAAAGTTTTCACCAGCAAGTTAATAAATTGTACAGCCTATTTTTCTTTTACCATGCAACAAACTTTTTTTCATTACCTTTTAATTTTTATTTGAATAATATTGTTTTTAAATGTTCAAAATTCTTAATGTCCGTTATCGGATAAACGGTTAATTATTAACATCCCTATCATTTACACAAAGACGCCAACGGAAACGTCTAACTGGAGAGACGACGAGATTCGAGAACATCCGTCGGAAAGGGCCGACGCCAAAATCGTCAGACAAATTCAAATTTATGACCAAATTACCAACCGGCTACGTGACCGCGGCGCAATCCACGGACAATCTCATGTTCTGTGCTACGTGTGAGAAAGGGCATCTCCAGACGACTCCTCATTCCTCGGACATAGTACGGAGTTCATAAGAGAAAACAGCTTTACTCTCCGTGAGCAGAGTCCCTTCAGTTTAGCAGGATTTGTGTTTTTATTCCTTTAACACCCTGAGATAATTAGCTTGTTTATAATCCGCTGTCTGTGGCCATTTCTGATTCTACTCAAAGCTCATGCAAATGTAGTCGTGTTCCAAAAATAATTATCACAGTTTCTGTCAAAATTATGCACAGTTACAATGTGTGCTTTATTCATAATTGCCTATGCAGCATTATGAGGTGTGTGCAGGAATACTCAACATTACATAACAGCCTATCAAGGAGCACTGAAATGGCACAAATAATGCTCGAGACTAGACTGCACACAGAGGAAACCTCATCTGCCGCTACACAGAACAGATTTAGTTTATGTGACGGCTACGCAAAGCAGATTTCCACATTAAAATAAAGTATGATGATCCTCTCTGTTGCTGAATCATTTTCAAAACTAACAGCATAAATCTGTGACTTTCATAGTGTTCAAAGAGCAAACATGGCAGAGCATGTAGTAGTGTTGCTGCTGCTGATTTTTGTTTTATCTATTTTTGCTGTTAAAATGTCATCAACCAGCCAGGCAACGTCTTATTTTTGTCGCTGGGTTTATGCTTTAACACCGATGATGACTGATGGATCGCACGTGGTGAGGCCGTGTCCTGATTTAATTATATTCCCAATAGGGCTGCACGATATGAGGATGCGATAAATAAACAGATAAAAGTGTAGTCGGTTCTGCCTTTCTGCTGCTTTCAGTGTAAAGCTGCTAAAATACAACTAATTGCTTGTTGAATAAAAAAAAGAAAGGAAATTATTTCCAACATTCTTTCATTGAACTGAACACAAAAGGCAACATGAAAAAGAACATTTACTATTTAAACAGTTTTCTACTAATGCTTTCTTTTAAGTAACTCAAAAAAAAGAGTGCTTTTGCGATATGTCGCAGTCTTTCGCGATGTGTTTATTGTGCAAGTTGATATTGATGATGATAAAAAACAATACATTGTGCAGCAGTATATTGTCCAGTAGGGCTGCACAATATGTCTTTTTTTTATCGTCATCACAATATCAACTTGTGCAAGAAACACATCGCGAAAGACTGCGACATATCGTGAAAGACACTCAGGGATTTTTTTAGTTTTGAGAGTATCGGTAGAAAACTGCTCTTTAAAATGTAACTATCATTCTTTTTTTAAATTTTTTAATTTTGTTAAATGGTGCCTTTTGTGGAGGGCTGTCCTCGACCAAAGAAATCCTTAGCCGACTAACACTCATATGATTTAGTGGACTAATCAATTAGTTGATTTAATCCACAGATCTGTAAAACTGAGTTTCTCCTCAAAGAATCCTGCAAAAGCACCACTTTAAATCTTGTGTTTACCAGAGATGAGCTCAGAAGTCTTTCAGCATGAAAATAAAAAACGACTAATCAACTAAAGTCGACTAAGACCAAAACGACCGATAAGACCAAAGAACATGTCAGATTTTTGTCATACTTTTTATGACACAATTTCGATATATTGGTTGTACAGACTTTAGGGGTATGAAACATTTGAAGATGCTCCAAAATGCCATCAGAATTAAAAAAAAATTGCCCATGTCGGCAGTTTAAAGGGTTAATCAACAAACGATTAACAGGTTGATCGATTTTCACACAAACTGTTCACGTTTTCTGTCCCAATGAAATGATCCTTGAGCTGAAATACTGATTTCAGTGGAGCATTTTGTAACTAGAAAAGCAATTTCTGAAGAAACTGCGGTGTGAATGCTGGATGCTGAAAAGATGACGCTACGCTGAATCGCTGGCTTGAACACGTAAGAAGAAAGTGAAGTAGTTGGAATAGTTGGAAAAGTTGGAATCGGTCTAATTAGTTTGAATAACAATGAAACGTTGAATAATACCAATAATTTCTGAAAATGTGGAATATGTTAAAGTTTGCTGAAAGGCTGACGCTTCGCTGAATTGCTGGTTTGCATGCGTAAGAAGAAGTATTTGGAATAGTTGTAAACATTGAATTGGGTTTACGTAGAATGAATAACATTGGAATGTTGAATAAAACCTATAATGTATGAAAATATAGAATATTTTAAGGTTTGTTGAAAAGCGGACAATAAACGTGAATGTATGAATGAGTAGATATTCAGTGAAAATCAATGAATTTGTGTTAGATTTAAACATTCCCTGCATTCATTTGAATGGGGACCATTTTTCGGAAAGAAAGTGGAATATTTCGGACAGTTTGAAGGTTGAGAATGAGGAAAAGTTGTAGCCTGAATGTCCTAATTGAGCTGAACGTTTTGATGTTTGAATGTTTGTATGTTGAAAAATGTGGAAGGAGATGAGCGGCAAAAAACACGGCGGAATAATAATAATAAAGATTTTCTTTGTAGAAGAACAAAGGTTGTGAATGCTGGAATAAAACCTTGATCTGTGGTACAGTAGATCTGTGTGAGGCCACGTTAGCATGACATGTAGCAACAGTTAGCGTTGAGAGGATTATGATTTCTGAGGGAAAAACATCTCATCCTTTGTACGGCACCGTGACATACAGCGGCTGTTAGCAGCCACAGGCGTTTCCTTTGTCTGGATCAAAGTGTCACCAGCAACACAAACTAAAAACCAAACACATCACTCAATAAAATATAAAAAAACACCACTGATCACCTCTCCCAGAGCTGAAACACTTCTGCATTTCACTACACATGATCTCCAAACAAGGTATGATGCAAACTCAGCAAATAATGCATCACACGTGTGCTTTGACAAATATCAGCATTTTATAATCAGGAGAAGCTTTTACCTGCTGAGCATCATTTCATAATAAAACCTTTTTTACATTTAATTTGCACTCATACCAACAAACAAGGGCGTAGTTTGTTGTTTGTTTGTTTGTTTGTTTGTTTGTTTGTCCTCCCTCAGGACATTTTCAGAGTTAAACACTTAATTTCCTGCATTCTTGATTTTTTCGAACCAATTTATGATGGAAATGTCTTTAATAGTCATAATTGCGATTCATGATATTATCCAAATAATCAACAGAATATGCACAAAAACACACTATCACTTTACCTTACATTTTGTTTTGTTGTGACTTTTTTCTTGTAACATTACGACTTTTTTCTCAAAATATTACAACTTTTTTCTCATAAAAATGTGAAAAAATATTGCGACTTTTTTCCTTAAAAAAAGACTTTTTGTTGAAACATTATGACTTTTTTCTCAAAACATTTCAACTTTTTTCCTGACAAAAAAAAATAATTCTTGAAACATTACGACTTTTTTCTCATAAAATTGTGATTTTTTTTTTTCTCAAAAACATTTTTCTCACAACTTTTTTTCTCTGAAAATTACGTCACTTTTCTCGAAACATTAAGACTTTTTTCTCGAAACATTACAACTTTTTTTATTTCAGAAACAAATTTTTTATTCTATTTGCTGAATAAGTGTTAAATAAATGTTCATTTAAGTTCAGCCATTTTAAATTGTTGTAGGCTGTTTTATCAGATGCAAAAAAACAACCCAAAAAACAAAATTGGCATTATAAATTGGCCATCGGCCGCCCTGCTCTCTAAATATTGGTATCAGCATCGGTATCGGCATCGGCCGTTGAAAAACACATATCGGTCGACCAGTAGACATTACCATATTTGGACAAGATGGCGGAGCTGGGGGGGATGACGTGGTTAAGCCGGTGCCGGTGACATTTCAATGCTGCCGCGCTAAGCTAACGGTGTCATCCGGTGGATTTTTAACAGCGGGGGGAGCGGGGACGCTGCCGTTCGCTGCAGTGACACAGAGACGTTGAAAATCTGCAAACTTTCCCTGAAGTTAGCAGCTAACGCTAGCGCTAGTTAACGTTAGCTAACAACAATTTGCAAACGAACGCTAAACACACTGACCACATCTCTATTTAACACAAAATTTAAAGTGGTGCTTTTGCATGGTTCTTTGTGGAGAAACTCAGGCTCTGTCCACATGTATCTGGATATTTTTGTAAACAGATATTTTCCTCTCCGTTTTGGTCTCTCGTCCACATGTAAACAGTGTTTTAGGCCACCAAAACGGATGTTTTTGAAAACACCTTGTAAGGTGAATATTTTCCAAAACTCTAGTTACTGTGTGTTCGTGTGAACATGTAAACATGGAGATGTTGGGAAACGACAACAACAAGCTGGCTCCATGGCCGACTCGGCTACAGCTACATGCTAAAGGCTAACGGCTAACGGTAAGCCGTACGCTAAGCAGCAACTTCACCTCGTCGTCCGTCCACATGAGTCACATGTCAGTTTCTCCACAGCGCCTCGGACCGTGTACCAGAAAGATAAAGAAATAATTAGCTTCTATTGTTTTGCTATTGTCTGATCTGTTACTACCACAGAAGCTAAAGCTAAAGCTAACTGTACGCTCAGATTCTTCTTCTCTGGTGTTTGACGTGTCGTAGCCTTTATCGCCCCCTGCTGTTTATGTGTTCTAATGTGGACGGAGATATTTATCAAAACGGAGTTCGTGTGGATGGATTTACTTTTTTTAAACGAAGGAGAAAAACATCCGTTTATAAAAATATCCAGATACATGTCGACAGAGCCTCAGTCAACTCTTCCATTAGTCGAAAAAAAATCCAGAGTGTTCGTCGAAAGATTGTCTTTAATCGAGGACGGCCCTGTTGGCCGTAGAACCTTATTCGTCAATGGAAAGTCACATACACACCCGCTCATTACTGTATCAATGTTGACTGGAGGAACAATCAATAGCAATCAACTTCACTCGTTCTGACACAAATTCAACAAATCTGTTTCCAGCTTCCAAACGTCGTCATGACAGAACAAAGCGAGAACCACGAGTAATTCTTTACTTTAATTATCGTCGGGCTACTGTAAAAATCAATAAACCCTATCACACACTTTCTGAGTCCTTGTAAAATATTATAATAACGTATCATAAGAGTATTACACAGAGCTTGAAATAATAAGCTGAGTGAACTTACATGTAGTGCACCCGGAGGAAAATGGTTTTTAAAATGCAGCACTTACCGACGGCATTTCTCCCCGACATAATGAACCAGCAGACGGAACAGCGTAACAAGCTGCACGGAAAATGGAACCCAAATAAAGTGGGCCATTAAGGCTGGCTGTTACTGTCGGTGAGTAAAGTGACATTTTTTCATGCAGTCTTCTTTTCAAATATCCTTTTCTCTACTCCTCATTAAAATGAATTGAACACATCTGGTTTCTTTTGATCATCTTTCCCAGTGTGAACCACTGCCAAGATGCACCTGCGGCTGGAGCACAGCACAGTACATATATAGTAGTATATATACATATATATATATATATATACACACACGGCCACTCGTTACTGTATCAGCTGCACCAGCTACCTCATACAAATGACAAATGATGCCAAATCACTTAGTAATAGGACTACATTTGAATTGCATTTTCTTTTCTTTTAGGAAAATGCCGCTGGGTGCTGTCTAGAATAGGGTTGCATGATATCGAATATCGGGCCGATACTGACTCAAATTGCTGGATCAGGTGTCTGTGACAATGGGGCAGATCTATTCAATTCACTTCTATGTGTGTACTAGTCGAGCGTCAGCAGAGATAAACAAACACGTCTGCGGTGGGAGATATTTTTAAAAAATAACAGAAGTGTTGGTGAAATATTCTGACAAGAACACAGATTTATGTCACTTTGGCGGTAAAATGTGCCGGATGTGTTGTGGATGCGAGGGGCGTTCGGGTGTCATTAGAAAGGTGGGGATTTGTAGTTTCTGGCGATACCCTGCATGTCTATATAGGCAGAAGAGAAAATGATCAGAGCTTTTGATCGCAACTTGTCGAAGTTTATATTTGTACGACTTCAGACAGTTTGGACAACATACTTTTTTTTTTTACCGCAAATTTGTGTGTGCTCTATTTAGATTCGAGATGCGTTCAGGTGTCTTTGAAATCGTGTGAATTTCTAGTTTTTGGGCGATTACTCCATATAGACGGAAGAGAAACTTATTACAGATGTTTTGATCACAACTTGCTCACAAACTGACTGCAGTTTACTGCAGTGTCCTATCTGTGATGCAATACAAATATTTCTTTCTTTTAAAAAAGACGTAATGTTTTGAGAAAAAAGTCACAATGTTTCGAAAGAAAAAAAAGTCATAATGTTTGGAGAAAACGTCGTAATCGAGAGAAAAAAAGTTGTAATGTTTTGAGAAAAAAAAGTCTCAATTTCATGAAAAAAAGTCATAATGCTTCAAGAAAAAAGTTTGAATGTTTTGAGAAAAAAGTCCCAACAAAGTAAAATGTAAGTTAAAGTGATTCCAGTGTGTTTTAGTGTCGTTTTAAGAGTTTTAATCATATTTTGTTGATTATCGGGATAATATCGTGAATCACAATTATTCTGGCCGGGATAATCGTGACATGACATTT
>JAOVVB010022207.1:0-16068 GCA_028570985.1 Heterobranchus longifilis | reverse complement strand
TGATTTTTTTTAACAATTTATTTGTGAATTACTGTGTCAAATAAGTATTTGATCACTTGCTTATCAGCCAGATTTCTAACCTTCAAAGATCTGTTATTTTGCTTATATTTATATATATATAAGAATATCATTAAAAAGTTAATTTATTTCAGTAATTCGATAAAAAAAAAACTTAGATATTATAAGTTTATACGTAAGTAATATAATGAAACTGTATATTCATTTCACACAGACTATTTTTGATGATTATGGTTTACAGCTAATGAGACTCATGCTCAACAATTATGTAATGAAGCCTATTCAAGAATTTGGGGGAGATTGAAAAGGAGTGGACATAAGTCAGTGCTTCAAGAGCCACCGCTCACAGACAGGACAGGGCTACAACTGTAGCATTCCGTGTGTCAAGCCACTCTTGAACCACAGACAACATCAGAGGTGTCTTACCTGGGCTAAGGACAAAAGGACAGAGTGTTGCTTAATGGCTCTTTTCAGATGAAAACTAAATTTTGCAGTTAATTTGAAGTTCAAGGTGCCAAAGTCTAGAGAGAGAGAAGAGGCATTTCTGTGTTAAAATCCTTTTTTTTTTCTTTTTTCTTTTTAATTGGTCTTAAGCAATATTCTAATTTTCTGAGATTTTTGGGGGGGGGATTTTATTAGCTGTAAGACATAAACATACGTACATAAATAAACACTTGAAATATATCAGTCTGTATGTAATGAATCTATATATGAATTTCACTGATTTGATTGAATTACTGAAATCTCCTTTTCGATGATATTCTAATTTATCTATAATTATATAATGATATTCTATTTATATTATTGTTTAAGAATTTTTGCAAGTATACAAATATTATTATTATTATTATTATTATTATTATTATTATATTTATTATAATAACATGCATTTAAAATTATTTCCTTTCAGTTCAGGTAAAAATCCCTTGGATGAAGATCATAAATTTTTCTAGCTGCTGGACAACCTTCTGTGTAACAGGGTTTTCCTCCTCTTGTTCTTTTATGTTTTAACAAATTAAAAATGGTAATTTTTAATGGTAAAAATTTTTTGTTAAATGCTGACATTTTTAGATCTAAGTTATATGGTACTGATCTAATCATGTAGATATTCAGGCATTAAAAACAATCAGAGTCTTATCTGAAACAAAATCATTCTGGTTTTAAGTCAAAGATGTTATAACAAGACATAGTGGATGCAGAAGTTGCTGACGTATGGGCCTGTTATAAGAAAAGAAAAAATTGTTTTGTTTTTTTCTTCTTTTTCCATTTGTATTTTCTGTTTTAGGTTTGTATGTTTTGTTTTATGATGATTATTTGTGGTTGGTGTTTCCAGGGTTGACAGTTTATATTTTCTCATGTTATATTACTTTGTCTTATTCATAATATTTGAATTGAATCTATGTTATTAGACTGAAAATGCTTAACCTAATTAACTGACAGCTAATGAATTATTTGAAATTATTATTTAAAATAATTATTCATTATTTTAAATGAGATAATCTTGATTATTTCATTATTTACAGCCCATGTCAACTCATTTTCATAATACACACACACACACACACACACATTCAGCACTCCCTTGAAAACAAGTTACCAGAATGGTTGCATCAGAATTTATTTCTTATAAATATATTTTGTAATACTCATTATTTGCACAAGAGTACAATGAAAAAATTCAAGGCAATTTCTGACAGTGTTGTTTATAATATAAAATGTTTGTAAAAAGTTATAGACTGAAAATCCAGAAACAGTTAATAAGCCACTTCCCACCCCATAATATATGAAAGTTCTGATTGTGTTGCCCTGTTTATAAGTTGCTTTTTAAACAAACTGCAGTCTTAACTGATTTTACTACTTAGTATGTCACTGCTAGTGTAGGGTGAATTCAGATATATTAAATATTTAGCATTCTTGCCATACATTGTTTTGACAGTGGCTTTAAGTATCAAGGTTTTTAATACCACAATGATGAAAGTATAAATAGAATATCCTACAAATCTATCTGTTATAAAGCAAACTTATGCAAATATGGTTAGACTAATAAAATGTGTTTCCCTAATCCTTTCTTTATACATGAACTGTCTTTACATCTAATTTATTGATACACACGTTTCTTACATTATTACTGAAATTGCTCTGCAGATTTAACTTGAATGCAGGAGTATACAGTTATCAGGATGCTGTGTTTGTAGCTCACAGATTAAAGAGATGTACATATCCACTGCTGGAGTAACTGCTACATATGCAAAATGACCACTGCAAGAAGACATGTAAAGATATTTTAGGTATTACATATTAAGATGTAAGACCATTTTAAAAATTGACAAAAATTAAAAGATATTTTTCTCAAATGTTGCCTTAAGCTCTAACATGAATACATTTACATATTTTAGCTGAAGAACAAAAATCTGTTGGATAAATTATTTCATTGGTTTATTTTGTTTATCTTTAGTTGTATAATTTTTTTTTTTATCTCAACCGATTTTGGTTTAAGTTGGCTGGGTTTTGGTTAAGAAAAATCATATATTAGATCATTTCTGACTGGTGCTAAGGCCACATTGCCATGAGCTTTTAAAAATTATTTTACAAAACATTATACCATTACAACAACTGTTACAGAACATTTTTGTACTATTTTAAAATTAGAATGTTAACTTGGTGGTTGATGTACAGAAAAGCTATTTACAGAGTAATGTGTGGAGGTCTTATCTAGTGTTGTAGATTCTTTGATAAAAGGTATCACAAATGAAATTTAATCTTTCATTCCTTTTCATTTTTGTTTACTTAGCATTGTTGTAATACCAAATCTGTTAATATATTTGAGTTATTTCTGATCACCCCATGTAATTAACAAATAAAAGTTGAGTATAAATAAATGTTTATAATAGAAGCAGTTGTTTGATTTGTCGCATATTGCTTTCTTCAGAACCACAATAAAAATTAGTTTAAAGAAAAAAGAAGAGCAAGTGTGTCACTGTTGTGACCTTGGATATAAAACTAGTTTTAATTAACGTTCATTTACGTATCATCTATATCGCTTTATCCTGCATGCAGGGTACAGGGGGCCTGGAGCCTATCCCAGGAGACCTGGACTTGAGGCAGAGTACACCCTGGATGGGGTGGCAGTCCATTGCAGGGCACACATACACAAACTTACATGCTCATTCACACATTGGAGACACCAGTTAGCCTAATCTGTATGTCTTTAGACTGTGGAAGGAAACCCACCAAGCACGGGAAGAACATACAAACTCCATGCACTCAGACCCAAGGCGGTAAGCGAACCCAGACCCTTGAGATTCATGGCAACAGTGCTAGCCACTACACCCATGCCGCCCAATTTCAATTCATTTTAGTAGTTTTTTTAGTTTTAGTTTTTTTTTTACATACAATAACAATCAACTATTGTAGATAAATGTACAATATGCCTCATTAGGCTATAAACAGTGTTCCTGTCTTTGAAATTGTCCAGATAGGCAAGAAACAGACCCCAAATATGCAAAAATTAATACAAGAATTTGGATTCAGTGTACCTTAATTTTTCCATCTGAATAATAGCCCCCATTTCCAAAATCCAGTGGAATAAAGTGTGTTAAAATTAGTCTTTTAGCTGTGTTCATATCGAGCATCAGAGTAAGGGTTTAGGTAGATGTAGCGTGGATTCTGAACAACCAAAGATTGCCAATTCAGCATGAGGACTAATATCTTTGCCATATGCTTTGGAAAACCAAGAAAAGATGTCTCACCAATATCCTGCAAGTGTATGACAATGCCAGAAAGAGTGTGACAAGGTACCTCCTGAAACTCCACACCTTTCAAAGGAGTCGGGGATGCACCAAGATATCAATGAAAGGATGTTGTATTGATATATTTTTTTCAAAGTTAATTATGCCTGACTTGTAAATAGTGGGGGAAAAAATGTGAATTGGAAGCTAGAATTTGACCAAAGGAGGCAAATCTACCAATTATATAAAAATCATGGATGGTAGTTAGTCTACTTCAACTAAAGGCCTTATAGCATTTGTCTGACAGGAAAGAATTATTAAAACAAATAGGGGTTCTTACAGAAGTCTCATATATTGAACAGCTTCTTAATCTGGTTGAGAATTCTGATAGAGCTTCTTGTTGTATACTGTAACTTAGATTAACAAAGGTGTTACAGTAGGTTCACCCAGCTTAGAAAACAGCAAGGCCTGTGAGGAACAGTTACCAACTCATTTAGCCTTCCATTTTTACCCATAAAGGGGAATCAGAGGTATGATCCATTGTGCTGCAGGTGTTCCAATACATTAATGCTCTTGCATTAGCAGCCCAATAGTACCGTCTTAACCCTGGAATGCCAAACCCACTCTAAAATTTGTTAGTTGATAGTGCCAAAAAGAAAGAATAACTGAATCCAAGATTTTGAAAAATTTACATATTAGAAATTTTGATACAGATAAAGAAATCTGGGAAGGGACATCATTTGAAGAGTTGATACGGCCAACCATAGATAATGGTAAAATTTTTCAACAATCTATATTGTGCTATAACCTTGATATGAACTCTAAAAAAATAGTTTAAATATTAATTGGTGTTTTTTTGGAATATTTAAACCTAGGTGAGTGATCTGATCGCTGACTATCCTAAATTATATACAGTAGTGTTCAAAATAATAGCAGTCCAACATCAGTAGTTTTTGGGAGAAATTATATTTCTTCATGGTAAATATTTTACTTGTAGGTGTAGTGGAGTTATAGAAAACAACAGACCCAACAGTCATGACTTGCATGCACCTGATTCTGTGTAATTGAATCATTAATTGAAAAGTGGTGTGTTCAAAATAATAGCAGTGTGGAGTTCAATTAGAGAGGTAAATTATTCTATGAAAAACAGGTGTCAAACAAATTCAAGGATAAAAAAATTCAAGGATAAATGCAGAAAAGGTTGTCCTGTGCATTTCTCTCTGAAAATAAAATGGGTCGTTCCAGACATTGTTCAGAAGAACAGCGTACTTTGATTCAAAAGTTGATTAGAGATGGGAAAACATACAAAGAAGTGCAGAAAATGATAGGCTGCTCTGCTAAAATGATATCAAATGCTTTAAAATGGAGACCAAAACCAGAAAGCTATTAGCAAGAAGCCCCCGCAAAGGCCATTGTTGAAAAAAAGACATGTGCTGAAGAGGTTACAGTTCGCCAAAGAACTAGTAAAGTGGACTAGTTTCGATGAGGACATTAACAGAATCCTTGAAGTCATGTCAGCAGGCACAGCTGAGTGGAAAGAGGAAGGGCAGCATCAGAGCAGAGAAGCAACCAAACAGAAGAGAGAGGGAAATTCCCAACCTAAGGAAAGAAACCTTTTCAGCTTTTAAGCCTTAACAATACGTACAAAACAAGCAGCACTGAGGGGAAAAAAGGGTTAAGGTTCTCATAAGAAGCCTCAGGAGACTTCAGGAATGCCTCAGGAGACTAGGAAGGGTGTAAAGATCAAGTAAACTGAGCAAGGAGTAGGAGAAGCGGAGGGCCCAGTTTATAAAGGATCCCTTCAATTTCACCAGTTTCCTACTGGGAGAAGCTAAATCTGAGAGTCTGAATAGCTCTAAAAGGGAGGTGGAGGCATTTCTCAAGGATACACATAATGACCCAAACAACCATCTTCTTGAAAACCCAGAAAATGGCATGGCAGAGACCCCCACCACCAAGCTCAACACCAATGAACAACCTGGAAGGAAGTCCAGGAAGTGGTTAAAAAGGCATGAGTGGCTTCAGCCCCAGTTCTCAGTGGAATACCCTACCCGATGTATAAGAAGTGCCCACAGCTTCTCCGGCGGTTGTGGAAGCTGTTTCAGATGATCTGGAAGAAAGGTACCATTCTACTCAGTGCTGAATGCAAAATCTTTTTCTCAGTGTTGGCAAAGAGGATGTCCACCGACTTGATAGATAACGCCTGTCAACACCTCAATTCAAAAGGGTGGAATCCCAGGATTTGCAGGATGCCTGGAACATACAGGAGTTCTAAGCCAGATGATATATGAGGCAAGTGCGAAAAAAAAACAACCTGACAATTGTCTGGATAGACTTGGCTAACGCCTACGGGTCCATCCCCCATTCTGATCTAATCCGAATAGCGCTGAAGTACCACCATATCCCAGACCACATCAAGGTAATGATTAGCAGCTACCTGAATGGAATCAATCTCCGGTTCAAAGCGAAGGACTACATCACCCAGTGGCAGCACCTTGAGAGAAGAATTGTCACAGGATGTCCAGTCTCCCCCATTCTGTTTGTCATGGGCATGAACCTCATCATCAAAGCTGGAGAAATGGAAACCAGAGGCCCAATGATGGAATCAGGGACCCGGCAACCAGCTATCAGGAGTTACATGGATGACCTTACAAGCACAACATTATCTCATGTACAGACGAGGTGGGGTCTAACAAAGCTGGACAAGGCAGCAAAGTGGGCTAGAATGACTTTTAAGCCAAGAAGGGTAATATCTTCTTTAAGTACTATCTGGTCATACAATGCGAGATCATCCCTTCTATCAAGGACAATCCCCTCAAGTATCTGGGAAAATGGTATGATGAGTACTAAGAAACAACCAGAGGAAATCAGGACTTCCAGGGAAGTTTAAAGCATGGATTTTTCAACATGGCCTGATCCCCAGACAAATGTGGCTTATGCCTGTGTATGAGGTATCACTTACAGTAGTGAAAAGAGTGGAATGCAAGATCAACTCACACCTTAGAAGGTGGTTGGGAATCCCTCCAGGCATCACATCAGTCAAGCTGTACATCAGATTGGGGCAATTACAACTTCCCCTTTCTTCCCTGGTTGAGGAGTTCAAGTAGCCAAGTGCAGGATGGTTATGACCTTCAGGGACTCAAGAGGCCCTGGCTGAAGGGAACCTGGAGCTCAAAGACATCATTGGAGCACCATGCACAGGAAGGCAAGGCCTTGGAATGACCCACTTCAATAGGTGGGGGAAAGCCAACCCTGTGGAGAGAAGAGCCATGATTCAGGTGGAAATAAGGGACCTAGAGGAAGAGCGGAGGAAGGCAGAGGGGGTGGAGCTAGGATCCCCGGGGGCCTGAACAAGGTGGGAACTTCCCAAGAGAAAGGTGACATGGGCTGACCTATGGAGGCTCGAGCCATACCGAATCGCCTTCTTGCTTAGAGCCGTCTATGACATCCTTCCAACCCCTGTGACCCTACACAGATGGGGGATAAGGGACGATCCAACATGCAAGCTCTGCGGGCAAAAGGGAACAATGGCACACATCTTAACAGGATGCAAGACTGCGCTTGCCCAGGGCAGAAACAGATAGCGCCATGACATAGTACTGACTGTGCTAGCTGACATCATAGAGCAGGAGAGAGGGGTGGGATAGCATAAAGTCTTCCTTTGAAAGGAAGAATTTATGCTATAAAAAAATCTGGTATGGAATCAAAAAGTAGTCTTTAAACCAATGTATGCAATCCACAGAGGATGCCTGAATTCTCCGCAGTAAATTCATATTTGTAGCTCGATCCATCATTGATCTATCTGTCTTCAAGCCACTCTGTTCTTGCCAGTGCATGTGTAGTAAATGTTGTTTCACCCTTGATAGCAAACATCATGCAACTTTCTGGTAATTCGTGAGGTCAGATTACTATCTGAATCTAATCTAAACTTTTCCATCAATGGATTTTTTTCTTCTCTGATGTCACAGGTATATTCCAATATGTTCAAATTGTGGAAGACTGGTTCAGACACTATTTTCACACATGGATTGGCCACCACAGAGGCCAAACTATAACACCACTGCGAATTTTTGGGATGTGCTGTGATCTTACAAAAAAATAAATGTGACTGTGGACAAAAAAAATCACAAACACTTTGAACAAAATGATGTGACATTGCATAAGTTATCTTACAATTTTTGAGTCATCAGACGATTTTGTTTTTCATCATTTGAGAGTAATTCATGTGCCTTTTGACAGCTGGCTGTTTTTTACCTTTAGTGACGAATGGCATCTGTCTGGCCATTGTACCATATTGGCATGATTGGTGGAATGCTGCAGTGATGGCTATCCTTCTGTAAGTCTCTCCTATCTCCACAAGGAAATTGAGAATGTCATTTATAGGGATCCTGCTCGCCAATGTCCAGTCACTGGAGAACAAACTTGATGACCTCAGGGCCATGGTAAAGTTCCAGAGAGACATTCAGGACTGCAACCTCCTCTGCTTCACCGAGACACGGCTGAACCCAGCGGTGATGGACCACGCCATCCAGCTGGCCAAGTTCTTCTTGATTCACCGCATGGACAAGACACAGGACTAGGGGAAGTCAAGGGGAGGCGGCATGTATGTAATGGTGAACAACGGCTGGTGCAACAGCGCGAGCATTGTTCCTCTCAGACGCTTCTGCACACCCAACCTGGAACTATTGACCCTCAAATGTCATCCTTTTTACCTTCCTCGGAATTGTACATTGGTCAAAATCAGCGTCGTTTATATTTCATCACAAGTGGCCATGGTTACTTGCCTTATGCGAGCTGCATGAGGCATTCGCACAGCACCAAACGTAACACCAGGATGATTATTGTGGCTGAGGACTTTAACAACGCCACCCTCAAACGCGCAGCGCCAAACTTTTGTCAGCACATCACCTGCCCCACCAGGGGCGAAAGGACACTGGATCATTGTTATACAACAGTCAAGGACTGCTACAAGGCACAATCTCTCGTTTGGGAAATCCGACCACACTGCCATCTTCCTCATGGCAAAATACAAACAAAGGCTCAAACAGGAAGTTCAGAAGGAGGTCGCACACTGGACGGACCAATCAGGGGCCGTCTCGATGACGCAGGTACTCAATGACGCAGACTGGGACATGTTCCAAAACAGCTCTGATGACATCAATGTGTTTATGGAAGCAGTTTTGGGATTCGTCTGGAAACTAGGGGATGATACCGTACAAAAAACGACCATCAGAACGTTTCCCAATCTGAAGCCGTGGGTGGATAAAACCATCTGCGACGCTCTGAGATCTCTCTATGAGATCCTTCTATGCTCGCTTTTAGGCTGCAGCTAAAGACACTAGCGATGCTAATGCTAGCAGCACCATTGGCTGCAGACAGGAAGACACTGCCAGCATCGGAAAGGTGTTCATCATCTCCAAGCATGACATGAGGAGAGCCTTCAGGAGATTGAACACCAGGAAAGCAAAGCAGTAGGACCAGATGGCATCTCAGGTCGAGTCCTCAGAGCCTGCGCAGTTTTTTGCACAGCTGGCACCTGTGTTCACAAAAATATTCAACATCTCAGTCGGTAATCCCAACATGCTTCAAGAGTCCATCATTGTATCTGTCCCAAAGAAACCCCATCCTGCTTCCCTCAAAAACTATCGCCCTGTAGCCCTCACCTCAGTAGTGTTGAAGTGCTTTGAGTGGCTGGTCGGAGACTTCATCTTCTTTTCACTACCTTACACACTAGATCCACTACAGTTTCCTTACCTTCCAAACCGCTGATGCCATCTCTCATCTCCTCCATACATCTCTCACTCTCCTGGATACTAGAAGGGGGAGTTATGTTAAAATTCTTTTTGTCGACTTCAGCTCAGCATTTAATACCATAATTCCCTCCACACTCACCACCAAGCTGGGGCACCTGGGACTCAGCCCATCTCTGTGCCAGTGGATCTCCAATTTCCGAACATGTCTCAGCCTCCCTCACTCTCAGCACTGGAGCCCCCCAGGGTTGTGTTCTGAGCCTGCTGCTGTACTCATTGTGCACATATGACCTCGTGGCCACTACCAACTCCATCGCCATCATCAAGTTTGCTGACGACACTGCCATGGTGGGCCTGATCACTGACAATGATGAGACGGCCTACCTGGAAGAGATTGGAAATCTGGAGAACTGGTACCAGAGGAACAATCTCCTTCTAAACATTAGCAAGACAAAGGAGTTGATAGTGGACTTCAGTACAAAGCAGCAGAGGAACTACCTAGTAGTTCAGTAGACAGTAGACAGCTTTAGATACCTCGGTGTTCACATCACGCATGACCTGTCATGGTTCTGTCACATCAACGCCGTGATGAAAAAGGCCCGGCAGCGTCTCTACCACCTCAGACGCTTGAGAGACTTCGGGCTGTTCACCAGCCTGCACCATAGAGAGCATCCTGACAGGAAGCATCACAACCTGGTTTGGGAATAGCACCATGCAGGACAGATGAGCTCTTCAGAGGGTGATGCTGAGCGCATCATCCACCCCGAGCTCCCCGACCTGCACTCAATTTACAGAGAGCGGTGCTGGACCAAGGCCAGGAAGATAGTGAAGGACCTTAGCCACCCCAGCAATTGACTTTTCTCTCTGTTGCAGTCAGGAAAGCGACCCTGAGGGCCAAAACAGAGAGACTGAGGAGGTGCTTCTTATATAAAAAATAGCTAAATCCTGACCAGCCATTTGCCAAGCAAGGTAGGTGAAGCATTACATGATTAAAGTGTGACATTATCTGTCCAGACAAAAAGTAAGCATTTGTAAATACAAACCTCAGCAGAAATACTGTTACTGGTCAAGCACGGTTAATGGAAAAGGGAAAAATTGCACATTTACATGCTGTGGATGAGAGCAAAGACATGACTGAAAGACATTTGAAGAAGTATATAAATGTGTAAAAAAAAACATGAAACTGTCCTTGATCAAACTAATGGGACTGATGAAAAATGGAGCACCTGAGAGGTGCAGGGATACAAATAGATTAGTGGATTTGTGTGAAGGTGAGCTGACAGTGTTTCACTGCACCATACACCAGGAAGCCCTGAAAATGGAATATGTAAATAGCACAGTAACACGAACAGCTAACTTCATAAGATCCAAAGGTTTAAATCACCACATTTTTTTTTCTTGAAACGATACATTCTGAAAATGGTGATGTGCCCTATCATACAGAGTTGCGATGGCTAAGTTAAGAGATAGTGCTTAGAAGGTAAGAAATGGAGCTCCATAGCAGCTTACGGAAAGCCAAATAACTATAAATCAGGGCCCATATATAAGCATCTCAGAATCACTCGTAGGAATCATGCTAAAAGTTTGACTGAAAATACTGAAAATATTCCTAGCTCAGAGTAGGACATAAAAGTTGTTTATGAAGCTTCCCACTCTTTTTTCATAGGATAAGGATTGTGCCAAGGAAAGTGTGTGACTTTCCTTGTCATTTACTACATTTGATAGACACTCTTATCCAGAGTATTTTTTTCCATTATACATCTGAGCAGTTGAGGGTTAAGAGCCCTGCACAAGAGCCCAACAGTGGCAACTTGGTGGTACTGAGGTTTGAACTTTTCCAATCAGTAGGCTGACACCCACACCTGTATTCTTTGTATCCCTTTGTTATTGGAACAAGTTACTGGCTTTCAAAAATTCAGCAATGAATTCAAACCTAAGTATATTGAGATCCGATAACTTTTCTGATCCTTATCTTGTTATTTGTTCAGCCTATTCAGGGGTCACCACAGCAGACCACCTGATCCACACACAACTTACCACACGTTTTTCAGTGGATGCCTTTTCTGACACAACCCTCCCATTTTATCCATGCCACATCCACATCACAACCACGTCATAAAGTAAATAAAAAAATTAATTTAACAATTGTGTACTGAGTTTTTTATTTTAAGATTTTACTTAAACATTGGACATCTTAAATGTTGTTTCAATTTAAGACAACAGCAAGGGCAAAGTCTTATGTGTTTCTTTTTATTCTACCAGTAAAAATGGAACGAATTTTTTTTTATATATATACATTTATATATAATATATACACTTTTTTTTTTTGCTGATCCTAAAATAACATGATCCCTGATAAAAAGTTTTGTCTTCCACTGCACTACTAGTAAAAATATTTGAGCTATGGACTGTCCATACAGGAATAGGCATGTCACAATAACAAAGATTCTTGTAAGAAATGTGGTCGGAAAAAATATGCATGAATGAGATCAGAGTAAGTTAGAAACAAGCTAATAAAAGAACAACAAACATGATGCCAACAAGACCTTTCATGTTCTAATAAAGAATGTAAGATAAAAGCTCCTCCAGTTCACTCAGTGGCTGGTGCGCATCACTGTTCTTGATGTGCATGCGCAGGCCATTCACATTCAGCATGTTCATAAGTCGGATTTATTCTTAAGTTCGACAAAGTGAGTCTTATACGCCTTTGACACGAATATACAATGTAAAGCATATCAATCCACTTGACTGAATCTCTGATTTGTTTTCCCACACTGCCATCATGTGGCTAAAAACTGTATCTGTGTCTAAGGAAATTAATCTCACACATGTCAAATGTAACAGTGTTGTCTCTGCACCTTTAAATCATGAGGGGAATCCCACGCACCATTACTCTCAAAGCTGTTTTCCACTGTATTGGACTGTGAACTCAAAAGGATTTTCAAAATTAGGATTACTCACCATCAGGACAGCTTTATAAGACAGCCATCTATCAATGTGCTTCTGGACTGATTCATTGAAACAGGTGAGGCAGACTAATTTTTCCCGCACCCCCACACGCACGCACATACAATATACCAGACTTTAGACATTTTATACGTTCATTTACACACTGAAAATATTGTATATAATTGTAAATATTGGTATCTGGTGCACTTCAGTGTCTATTCTTTGTACAATACATGTGAGCTACTTTTGTGATTTGTTTGCAACTACAAATGTTCGTAGTGGCCAAGTGGATAAATTTTGACGTCAAAACCGCCTGTGTCTACTTTCCAAATGATCTTTAGGTATTTGATCCTATCATGGGTGATATATTCCCAGTCTGGCAGTAAAGGAAGCATAATAGTTGTATTTATAACTAAACAAGATAGCTATTTTGCCGATTTTTTTGGTGTGTATGTATCAGTAGAAGGATCTGGAACAGCAGCAGGCAGAACCTAAAGCTTTGTATTGCCTTTTGGAAGGTAAGCTCTTATTGCCACTTTGGCCAAAACAGCTCGCTACAATAAAAGAGAAGGTGCCTGCACGACAAATTGGGGAAGCAAAAAATATACAGGTAGAAGGCAGGGATAGGAAACAAAGCAGTAAGTAAAAATTATAATACTAGGAAAAATAATAATACTAATAATATTTACTCCTTTTTATTTTGTTTTATAGCTGTTTACTCATAACTAACGATAATTAAGCAGAAAAGTATGCAAAGTATGACCCAAGAACAACCCGTACACACAGAGAGCAAGAAATAAGGAACTTAAAAGCAGGCAGAACGTAATGGAAAAGTGCAAAAAGTTCTTTGCCAAAATAAGATTAACAGAGATGCTTAGGAAAAGTTAAAAGAAATAACTTTCAGTTCCATTTTTCCGGACACAGAGCACGGATGGTCAGACTTCCCATTTTAAAGCTAAAAAACAAAGTGAATAATCAAATCCATTACTATCCCTTACTACACTTTATATTATACTACATAACCAAAATTTATCAATGAAGGTTGTAACTTTTTGAAAATGAAATAATTAATTAATATAACTATAATTACTAATCCATAATGTATACGTATATTATCAAACGTCAACGTTTAAAATCATATAGATTAATAATCAAATTATGGTTTAAGAAGAATAGGATTATTTTATGAATCAAACTATTAATGATTAGTCTTTTAAATAAGATAAAATAATTACAATTATTATGCAATAATAACAACATTTAAAATAATATAATCTAATGCAATCAAGCATTGACAAAATTAATCATATTGACTCTAACTGTACTTAAGTCCAATAATTATTCATTATAATCTTCAGATCATGAAAAGAATAAATAAATAAAGTATAATAAAACTAAATAAAGGAAAGTTTTTGAATAGGAATAGGAAAATAGGAAAATAAGAATAAGATTATTATGCATCTTAGAAAAAACTTAAAACTTTCTCCGACGAAAACTCAAGTCTTCACCAGCAGTGGTCAATAGTCTGGTTAAGAAAACAGGAACAAACCAAACTTTCTCCAAAAAAGGGAAAAATTAAAACAAGATCTTTTCGGCCGACCCAGACATGAATAATTATGAGATGAAAAGGAAAAAATTATGTAATTGGGAGGTGCTATATCAATCTGACCTGAGCAAAATTAGCTCACATCTCATTAATATTAAGTCGTTTCTTGACTTAAGGAGGAGCAAACAATGATGTAATTGCTAAGTAAAGGTATATAAACCATGTAAAATTGGGGAAGTATTAAGAAATTTATATTTTTATGTATTAAAATTGCTTCCCCCCTTTGCTTAGAGTTATAGCAGGCTGAGAATACATTAGGAAACTCATCTGTTTTAAGTTCATCTGTAGCTGTGGCAGGTCTATGAGTCTCTTGTAAGAAAACAACATCTGCCTGTAGTTTTTTTTAGCTGACTAAATATTTTAAACCTCTTCTCTCTGGCGCCAGCTCCATTCACATTTCATGTGACAAACCTTAGTGCTCCCATAGATGTGTGTGTGTAGCTAATGCTGCTCGCTGCGGGTGATGCTCAAATAAATGAGGTATAAGCGGACATGTACGCGCTTGAATGCAAGTATGTCCTCCATGTCTGTGTGTGCTGTAAGGTCGGAGTGGTTGCGTTGACGCTGAGTGTGTATGTAAATGGTTGTGCCGTGCAGATGTGTAAAAATATAGGATGTTGTATATGTGTGAGTAGGGAAGGAAATGATCAGTGTTATGAGAGGAATTCAAAGTGCAAAAGACATACAAAGAAACAAGCAGGAAGAGATGCAAGTAAAATCTTGACAGAAACAAAAACATTGTAACAACATTTAAACGGTGCTGAGATTGAAGGTATCGTGTTTATGATATCGTGTTAAATTAGCGAATTAACATAAATAGTTAGAGATAAATAAAAAAAGCAAACGAGGAAAGGAAAAAAATAATAAATAAAATAGCGAATTCTTATCTGAAGTGGTGTTAATATAACCAGGGAGTGATACTGAGGTTGCAGTAGAGCTGCCCGTCCACGTAGAGCCGGTCCACGGCAACGACCACCCGGGAGCCCTTCTGAATGAAACTGCGTCGGATTGGGAACAGAACTTTGCGTCACTCCAGGATCTCTGGGGAACTGGTAGTTTACGCTAAAGTCTGTTCCTTTCAGCTTCCTTTTCAACTATTCACCTGCTCCTTCTGTTTGAAGTACCCGAATTTGGCCACAATAGGACGCGGCCTCAGGGCTCCAGATTTGTTTGCTTCCAGCCGAAGGACTGTTTTGAAGCAGATGTTTTCCACGGTGCCTTCCGGAAGCTTCAGGTACTCCTTAATAAAGGTTTTAACCGTAGCTTCTGCGTCCTCTTCGGCAGATTCCAGGTTATCTCTCATACTACGGGCCTGGAAATCGATGACAATTTCCTTTATTTTTATTTATTTTTTCTTCACTTAGATGGGTCACATTCTCAGTTAGAGACTTAACTGAATCCCGCAGTAATTCGTTTTCAGCAGTGAGTGTTTCCACCTGCTGCTGGCTGAATTCCAGTGATTCCCTCAGGGATTTGAATTCACGGTGCAAGATCTCGACCAGGAACAACCTTGCTTCGAAGCTGGACAACCGCTTATCGATAGAATCCAGGATATCTGTATAACTTTTACCCGTTGTCGATGTTGTTTCAGGCGAGTCTGCTGGGCAATTTCTTTTGAAAGATGGCGTCACGCTTTTGGCTGGGGAGCATGCATTTTGGTTTTTCTTCATAACTATAACATTGAAGCACCAGTTAAAGTATTCCTGGAAAGTTTCCAAATTTTCCTTGCTGTTCATTCAGCGTTCATTCAGAGTCTCCAGCATCTGACGTCACCTACAGCATTTCCGCTTCCTTGAAAATGACTTTAGGTCGTATTAATTATATCAGGAGGTGGCGACAAGTGGTTGCTAAAAATTTACTTCCTTCCTTCATTCATTCATTCGTTCATTCAAGAGATTAGTTATAAATGTTGATTTATCCAGTAATGCAATAAGTAAAGCCTTGAGTCTTGTGGGAGAATTATGTTTATTGTAAAGAATCGAAAATCATGGCTCTCAATTTATCCATTCATGCAGCT
>JAOVVB010022199.1:0-16070 GCA_028570985.1 Heterobranchus longifilis | reverse complement strand
CTTTGCACAGATTTGGCCTTTTAAAGGCATGTGGTCCTAAAATTTTGATCAGCTGTAAAACAGCCTGTTTTAGTTTAATCGTTATTTTCAATTAATTGAATGCTCAAAAAATGCCAAATATTGTGGTGGAAATTCATTAAAGAGTCTCAAAACAAGACAAGTGAGGATTCTGGATATGCAAAAGCAAACCGGTTTATTTCTGCGCAGGACGTCTCAGTTACACACACTCACACAGCGTCTGTAAGAGAGGCATCTCTCATCGTTCTGGTCCACTTCTGTATGTATTTATACACACACACATACCCACACAATAGTACCTAAGATATTCATTAAGGCTGCTGTGTGTCCTTAGAAAGGCAGCTGGCTTGGCACTCAGTGATTACACACAAATATGTTTTTGTCTTTGTCAAGTTTCAGTTAATGGTCAAAGAAAAACCGTGTTCATTAAAAACAAAAAGCTCATGCAGCGTTTAAGGCACATAGTATCAAGCTTTTAAAATGTTCTTTTAAAATGTTTTAAAAGTCTTTTAAAATGTTCAGTAGCAACATGCAACATGCTAGTTTGACTGTTAGAACAAAACAGAGATTCAAATAAATATATAATTAGGTTTTTCCATGTGAATGTAGCATGGTGTGTGTTATTTTGAAAATGTCGCATTTCTAGCTAGTGCACTTAAAAATATACGAGTCTGTGTGCGTGTATGTGAGCCGAGGAGGCATGGCTTGGTCCACTTCCACTTGCAGCCAGCACTCCCCTGCATGCGAAACTCGCATACACAGAATGTATCCAGCATGAACTTCAAAGCCATTGGCACTTCTTTGATACTTTTACTTGTATTAGAAGAACCATATGTTACTACACAAGTGCAGGATGGCAGTTTTCTCATAGTGGCCCAAAAGCACTTTTTTGATGAAAAACATTGTGGAAAATGAATAGATTCCTATGAAAAATGGTTGTGGTTTCTTTGAATGGTTGTGGTTTCTTTGTTTTTTTTTGCGTTTATTACAAATTTTTTTGGTCAGGTCAAAAAGCAAGACATTGAGCACATATCAGAGAAAGAGATGGAGAGGCGGTGTAGTGTTTGCTGAATCCACTGTTAAAACCATGTTATGGACTAATAATAGTTTTTTTTTTCTCTCAGTGAATTTAGGGCAATTTTTAAGACATTACTTAATTAGTGATAAATGTTATTTTTGTATCATGTTTTTAATTGTTTAAATTTATCATTGATCAGGAAGACATAGCCAAGCTGCTTCGCTTTGAATCCTCAGCATTGCCTGCTGGGCAGCAAACCAGCCTCATGGACTATGCTTTGCGAATGAAGGCAGGCACTAGGAATATCTACTACTTGTGTGCTCCTAACCGCTATCTAGCTGAACACTCTCCCTACTATGAGGCCATGAAAATAAAGGACACGGAGGTGAGCCTGAAATCTTCCAGGTCAGAAGACATAAAAAAAATACAATTCATATTTACTATGCCTGCTTTACCTATTCTATTCCATCTTACTTACAGGTGCTCTTTTGTTATGAGCAGTTTGATGAGCTAACACTGCTCCACCTCCGAGAGTTTGACATAAAGAAACTCATCTCTGTGGAAACTGACATTGTAGTTGATCACTACAAGGAAGAAAAGTTTGAAGTCAGCACACCAGGTACAATAAGTATGAATTTAGTTTGACTACATTTAGTTTACATGGAGGATAGTTTTGTGTGAGGAACTATTTCTTTGTGCCCCCCCCAGCCCCCCACTTACATGGTCCTGCTCCTGTACTTGTAATATGCATCAAATGTGATATGCAACAGTTCATATTAAATACATTTGTTCCTGTTTTTCCACATGTAAACACATAACTCATGTAAGCAAAGCCACAGGTTCTGAATTTTAAGAAACACAAGAAACATCAGACTGAATAAAATCTCACCTTTTAAAAGAGAAAAAGTGGTCCTTGAGGTATTTGAAATTCATGAGGTCATGGTGTCTTTAAGACCCTCATTACACTGACAAATTTACCATATAACTTGTATGGCATAGCTGCCAACTATTCAGAAAAGCTTGGAGTGAGATTATAAAAATAAGTGCATAGTTTTGCGCGCGCACGCATGCAACGCCCATGGCACGCACACTCCATACACATTATCCTGCATGGTCCAACGCAATATCTGCGTTGAGTTTAATCAAACACAACACAGTGCATCACTGTTTATATTCATGGCAACATTCAAAGGATAAAACACTTAATTAAGAGAAAATCCTAGAAAACACACGCAATATTATGTGTAACGTATGATAGCTCCAGCATACACTTGTATTGCCAAAGCTCAGAATCAAGTTACAAAATAAGTAGTTTCAAAATATATACACTCATTTAACTGTGCAGGCAAACATAAAGTGATGCTAGGGATGAAAACTTATGAAGAAGAAAAGCAAAAAGCAAAGGTGATAATGATAATAATAATAATAATCAATATAGAAAGCACAGTCAAAGGATTGATACAAAAGAAGGAGAGAAGAAAAGAAAACGAAAAATAAAGATTGCGAATATAAAGTGGGAATGTGCTACATACAGTATATGATTGTGAATCTCTCTCTCTCACCATTGAAACCGATGTTTGGAATTGGCATGAGTGACCAAAAGTTTGGCTATAGCAACCCACCCATGTACATTGACCCTGTGGAGCTCTCGATGAACAGTTTTGGTGGAAACAGGAGAGTTGAGGTGCACATTTAATTCTGCAGTGACTTGGGCAGCTGTGGTTTTATGTTTTTTGGATACAATCCGGGTTAGCACCCAGACACCCCTTTCAGACAGCTTCCTCTTGCGTCCACAGTTACTCCTGTTGGATGTGGTTTGTCCTTCTTGGTGGTATGCTGACATTACCCTGGATACCGTGGCTCTTAATACATCACAAAGACTTGCTGTCTTGGTCACAGATGCGCCAGTGAGCCGTGCACCAACAACTTGTCATCCATAATGTTGTCTAATGTTCATTACTATTTAAAATAGTTTAATGTTTTTTTGTAATCAGAACCTCAGAACCTAATCTACACAAGACCTCTAAAGGAGGACCTGTAAGTTGCAAATTTTAACCTCCATTGTTTTAACTTTTTTGTCCAGCACACATTATATGCTTGATTGGGTTGGAATCTGGGTAATTGGCGGTAATCTTGGTAATAATTGGTAATCTTTGAACTTGAACTTTTTTCATGTTCCTCAAACAATTTCAGAACAGTGTTTTCAGTGTCGCAGTGTGTATTATCCTGTTGAAAGAGGACACTACCATTAGGGGTGGTATGCTTCAACATGCTTCAAAGCATGTTCTAGGTCTGCACCAATGTTTAGGTAAGTGCTATGTGTCAAGGTAACAGCTGCATACATGCCAGTATGCAATGTTTCCAAGTAGGACATTTCCTAGAGTATTACACTGCCTCTGGCTGCTTGTCTTTTTCCCAAAGTATATTCTGGTACTCTTTCTCAGGGAAAGAACATACCACCAATATGTCCACAGAATGTAAAATAAAACATGATTAATCACTTCAAGTTTTTCTTATGGTTTAGTGGTGCCTATTGTAGGCACCTTCATTGGTGGCAAGGGCCATTCTGATCAATCTGCAGCCACACAGCCTCATACACAACAAGCTGCAATAGTTAGCCCAGATTACATTTTCTTTTAGTACTTTGTGCTACAGTAGCTGTTTTGGGGATCAGCTTGGGCACGTTAGCCTTGATAAAACTTGATGTGCCCATGACCCTCAGCAGTTCACCTTTTCACCTTCCTAAGGACATTTTTGGTATCCAACCACTGTGTATTAGTAACACACCAGACCACATGAAGGAACACTTACGGTAACTAATTGCTATGTAAACTTAATACAGGTTAGCAACCTTCCAAAAACCTGATGTTTTTAAGAAGCTTTGACCCAATTGTCCCTGTAGCATTCATAATATAGCCTTTGTCAAAATTGCTATTAGCATAATTGGGCATAATTCCCTCATTCCATTTACAAGCCACTGGTTTGAGACACCTGTCATTAATGTCCATCCTGGATGACAGTACAGGTGTAAACATGGTCCATTGTGTCTTACATGCATTGTGATCGTATCACTCACAAACCATATTTGGCCATGGTTTGGGACTCATGATGACAAAACCTCTTGTAGTTTAAAGTTGTATATCCAGAACAATAAACTGGAGAATCAGTTGAGATTAAGACTGACCTGATGAATGTTTAGAGTATTTGTCAGCAAATGCAAAAGCAACTCAACAGTTAGTTCACCATGTAAACGCTTTGAAAGCAGTGCTGCACATGGTATTTCCAATGTATGTGTTATACATAACATTTTCCCCTGACATTGTGTTAAATGTCATCTGCTCTGAGCCCAGAAAGCCGAGGGCTTCCTAAAAGCACACACTGAGGTGGCTCAATGGCGAATTCGTGGGTTCTGTGTGCATTACCAAATAACGGTACGGATGGCTGTTACAATGCGATTTCTGTGTCAAAATGCCTTGGGACACTAGCCAAACATGGGTGCTGAAAAGAGGTAGACCGTGCTTTCCTCAGAATGTGTTAAGCTGCCCTGTGACACATTCTAAGCAGCAGTTTGTGGGTGGCTCAGGTACAAAACTATAGGAAATTTTAATCCTAAACTACTGAGTGAATCTGACTGATCAGTGAGAGTGGGGAAGACAACATCTAAACATACCAATTCACCATAATATTCTAAATCCATGAGTCCCCAGGATCTGCTCCTTTACCTCAGGCAAATCTATTCCCAAAAATGCTTGGCAAAATAATTAGGTCTTTGGCCTAGACTTTGACATTAAGACTGAGTCTGAGTTCTGAACATTAATTGGAAAGCTATTTCATAACTTAAGGGCTTTATAAGAAAAAAGCTTTGGCTCCTGCTGTAGTTTTCATAATACACGGTAGTGACAAGCAGCCTGCATCCTTTTGAAGTAGGCATGGTGGATCGTAAGACACTCAAGTTCACTTAGGTGCTGTGGCGCGAGACCATTTAATGCTTTATAGGTCAATGGTAGGATTTTTTAAATCAATGTGAAATTTCACTGGGAGCCAGTGCAGTGTGGATAAGGTAGGGGTGATGTGCTCCTATCTTCTGATTTTAGTGAGAACTCTCGCTGCTGCATTTTGGACTAACTAGAGCTTGTTTATGCACCTAGTTGAAGATCCAGACAGTAAGACATTAGATTAATCCAGCCTAGCGGTTAATTAACTATTCTGCATCGTTTAGTGACAATATTTTCCTTATCTTTAGCTATCCTGTGTGGGGTTCGCCTGGTCTGGAGCTCACTAGATAGGCAGCTTCCCTGTCTACAGGTTTACAAAGGGGTTGGGGCACGGGAATGGGCACTGTCTGGTGATTAATCTCTGGTGATGGATATCAGGGCTTCTCCCCGCAATATAGAACAAGTGGGGAGTGAAGTTTGAGGCATATTGGCTTATCTGTTTGGCTGTTCATCTGTCACTACGTTTATCTGGATCTGGAAAGCGATTGAGAACCAACAAGCTGAGTCACGCGGCAGATGTGAAAAGCATGAGGAGTGCCATGCAGGAGGTACATTTGCTATGCATCCATGCTCCTGCTTCCGAAGAAGTAAAGGCCGCTGTGTGTTCCACGACACACACTCCACGACACAAACTTTCAGTCCTAGCCAAGAAAGCCGCCCAGGCGAGGAGTGTCCAGGAGAGCAGGGAGGAGCTGGTTCGGCCAGTCACGAGAAGTGCCTTTCAAGGAAGCTTGCAGGAGCTGCTGTCCATGTGGGCCCACTCTGCCCCTCTGACCGCTGTCATTGTTCACCAGTCTGTGCCCGTATGCCAGCGGTTCACTGCCTACAGGCCTGCACATGGATCCTTTCCTTCCCTCTTTACCTTTCCTCCCTCCACCCTTTTCTCCTTTTTCTAAATAAAATTACCCCTTTTAGGGGTAATACTTCACCTTGTGTCTGCGTTTGTGGTGCCTCCCGTGCGTCAAACCCATTACATCTGGCAATATTATCTACATAGGCTTCAAATGAAAGATTGGAATCTAAAATCACACCAAGGTTTTTTCTATTTCAGCATGTACAACAGTAAAGGCCATTCAGAGTTGTGTGATCAGAAACCTTGTCCTAGTAACAGTACTTCAAAATGTTCAATATGGTGAATGAAGTCTGATTATAGTCAGTGTTTACTGGAGATGCATTCAAAATGCCTTGTGTACACAGCTATGCATTTGGCTTTCCACATATTATAAAATCACTTGCCAAACACATTAATGGAGAATATGTCAGCCAATCTATCTGCCTAATACGAGGGTGTATCAAAAAGTTTTCAGATTCACGTGCCACAGATCTGGCTGCTTTTGCTGTATGTTCTCCTGCAGTTGCCTTAAAACCTTGCAGTAGAATTTTCTATTGATGCTCTGGCCCCTGGGGACGAATTCTTGATGCACAATGTCGTGAAAGTCAAAAAATGCTGTAGACCTGCCTTGCCTATTTTATTCACGGAGATGATGGGCTCCTGCACTGTGGTGAAGACTGTTGCTTCGTCTCAGGGTCATACCCATACACCCAAGTTTCATTACTGGTAATGATCTTCGACATGAAGGACTGGACATTTATGGCACGCTGACAGAACAGACTGTTGACTATTGGCAGGCGCAATGTTCCTTCTGCTCCTGTGTCAGCAGTCTGGGAACAAACTTGGCAGCAACACAGCGCGTGTTCAAATCACACGTGAGGATTGCCTTGCCTCTTCCATGACACACCCACAATGGCAGCAATGTTGTGCATTGTTCTCGATCATCATGCAAAAGTTGCAGAAGGGTTTCGACATTTTGGGGGGTTGGGTTTGTTTTCTGATCTCTCGTTGTCTGATGTTCCACTCTTGAAGCGTGGGTGCCACTTAAAATACCTTGAACGACTTATTGCAGCGTTGCCATCAAAGTTGCCTAATTATGTCAAACATCTCTGTGGCAGATTTGCCCAGTTTCATGCCGAATTTTACGTTCACTCTTTGTTCTAACCTGCTGCCCATGATGAAATAGCATGGTAACGCACATGGTCGTTACTGAATAGCACCAGTAGCACAGCTCCCGATGTACACAGGACGATGTCTTTTGCCACACTGACTTATGTAGGTTGTTGCTCCCTGTACGTGCAGCCTTCAAGACATGGACTCCACAAGACCTCTGAAAGTGTGCTGTGATATCAGAAGATTATTTAATTCTTGTGTGTGAGTTTTGGCTTTTGATCAAACCTTTTGTCCAGCACATTCCATAGATGATCAGTCGGATCTGCAGAAAAGTCAGCACCTTGAAATCTTGGTTCCTCAAACCAATGTTGAACGTTTTTTGCATGGTACCAGGGCATCCTGCTGAAAGAGGCCACTACGATTAGTAAATATCATTGACATGAAAGGGTGTACTTGGCTAGGTACATGGTAACATCCACGTAAATGTCAGGTGCTTTAATTTATGTTAATTTACTTTTTTTTTTTTTTACCTAAATTGTTGTCAAACGGACACATGCGCACACAGAGATCAAAACTTATTTATAAATACCACTTATAAACACTTTGTAAACAAATGCAGTTAAATTTTTTCATATAACCAAGAACAAATTTTTTTTTTAACAAATATGCAGTTCCTGTCCACATGCCACTACACAAAACACTTTCTGTCCGGCAGCAGACAAAGCGGACTGTGACAGGCCTGAGACTTGAAGGGAGTGATGCTATTCACCTTTTTACCAGAACAAATCTGGCATCGCCTGAGCCCCAATGTGGCCATATTAGAGCTGTTGAACTCATGGGCACAGGCAACAGGAAGATGGTCATTCTGTCTCCTTGCAGGAGTCCTTGTGTTCCAACCTATCCTTTTTGTTTCTGTCAGCAAAGCTCCATATGCATTATATAGGTGTCGGTGCATGCAATGTCTGGGAAGTGAAGGAATAGGGTGTGGTACGAACAGGTTGCCCTCCTGTGTGCTGAGTAGTACTGGATGAGATCAGTTTGACCCATGTACTTGTACATTACTAAAAGCCTGCATTTTCATCCCTGTCCTCTATCTTTCTCTGGACTGTATCACCAGCAAAGGCAGGGTGAATAGTGGAACATGCAGACACCTCCCACATGTCCATCTACTTTACATAAACAGTGGAGTCCTGCCTGATCCACCACACTGTGCCACTTTGTGACTTTTTTGTCGGGACACCCTTTTTCTGCTCTCCCTGTATTGGAGACTGTACACACCGAAGTCAAAACTGTAACCACTGCATGAGTCTGTCTACACGAGCTTTATTCCTAATTTTGTGGGTTTGTTCTTCATATACTGGTTGAACCTAGTTCCCTCCTTTGGGTGGTTTGATGATTTGCAGGCCATACGCATCTCATCTAAGTGTGGCCGGATGTGAAACAGTTATTCGGGTATGTCTTTCTTCCCATCATTCTAAAGGTCCCATTTTGCATCACTTACAAGGAGGTTCCATATCAATGACTGGAAACGGGTCAGAATCATGAAGGATCCAGGAAAAGGCACACTCATAATGGAGTTCTGCCTTCAATAGTCCTGGATGTTTGGCAGCTTCACCAGTGAACTATGGAGCACCAGCCCCAAAAACTTGTAGACCTCTTCATTTGCTTCTTCCCATAGATAAGTTTTGCTGTCTGTATTTTGTGTCACATACATGCTGTTGTTGCTGCACAGTTGTTGACCACTGCCAGAGAAAAAAAACAGCAAGAACAGTTTGAGGGGGAAGTGCTTCAGTGTGGTATGGACTTATAAACCAGGGGCTCTCAGTGGCCTGAATCTCAAAAATGGCAGTGCGGAGTCCGGGTCATCCTCAGTTTTCTAGTTTCCCATTTTTGGGAGCTGGAATGAGATGGGTTCCTCACTTTAGCTTTGGTGCCGTCAGTGGACCCTAGACTTTTGACCGTGCATCACTATAAGACAAAATAATTGTTTATGTTTAGTCATTTGCCAGAGCTATTATCCAAAGTGACATAGGTGATGAACAACCAAGCTACAGTTCTACATTTACACTCCCCCTCACCAAGTCAACATCATTAATAAGTGTAACGCAAAACAAGGTTGTTTTGGTTGGTTCTCCATGAAGTGATCTCTTTTTTTCAGCTGTGCACCTTGTTGAAGAATGTGTGGTTGCCTGCTCAGCACTATATTCACATGAATATAAGGAATATGCTGTCATATCTATTAGTAAAATCTATTATCCGAAGTTGTGTTTCCGGCACGGATCCATCCCACTTGAGTTCTGAGGTTTAAATAATGGACAGAGACTACTGACTCTACTTCTGTGGGAAACTTTGATGTGGTCTGCAAGTTTTATAGCTATATCAGGGATTATACGTAAGTCTAGCAGTTTCCAACTTCCTTATATTTGAATCTGGGTATGTTAATAAACTTAGCATGGCACCTCTGGCCACTCACTTTTTGAATGCAAAAGTATAGGTACAGATAGTCTTAAAATAAATAACACTTAGCCTATGTTTTGCGTGCAATAACTGCATGAATCCTCCAATGACACCAAACTGTTGCATTATTCTTTTGTGATGCTTTACCAAGCTTGTACCCCTGCTTCGTCAGTTTGTTCAGTTTGTTTGGTTTGTGGGTTCCTTACCTTCATTCTTCCCTTCAAGGTGTGAAATGGTTGCTAAATTTGAAGTTGATCTGTTCTAAAACTATTTACTATTTTCTTTAATGACATTGTGTTGGAGGTGTGTTTTGGTCATTAACTCACAGTCTGATAAAATTATTCACAGCCTCTTAAAATGTTTGTCTTTAACTGTTTTTGATGACAGTATCATTAATTAAACACTATGACCCTGAAGTCTGTTATATTTGCCTGATGTGAACACTCCATCCTGTGCCCAGTCATGGATTAGCATACCACACTCGAGTCCACTTGTAGACTTCATCTTGAGCACAGTGCAGTGTACTCTGGCATGGCTTGAATCAAATGAAAGCCAACCTTACCTTAACAAATTGTATTACACATTTTCTCTTCCTGAAATATTGATAATATTGAGCATACTGTGAAAGTTTACTATTTGTGCTCTCTCTTTGTTCAATCGTACCTGTTAACAGTACGAATTAAGGGTGTTTCCGAGAACACTTCCGAGACCCCAGAGTCTGGTTCATTTTGATCAGTGAGAATACAATTGTTCTGTGCTCAGGAACAGTGCTCGAGTCTGCTGCAAAAGCTGGTCTGAAACAGAATACTCGGGCATGCATCAAGGAACCAATTGTACCTGAGAACGGACGTAAATCGTTTAGACGCAATCATATAAATAAATTGAAAATAAATTAAAAAAAATAAATTGTCATCAGTGCCATCAGGCTCCTCCAAAATCTTTGAGTGCGGGTAGCACGAGCAAAACGCATCCTTTGACCTAACCATCCATAGCTGATAAAGTAGAAAGGTATTCGAAAGCGATACTCGACATATGCCTTATACTATTGAGAGGCATATGTTGAGTATCACTCTCTGATAACTTCCTGCTGAGGGCACTCATGACATTGCGTCTAAACAACAATCTACTTTTGTTCTCAGGTACAATTGGTTCCAAACAGTATCTGATTTGATAGATGCACGAGTATTCTGTATTATTCTTGAGACAAGCTTTTGCAGCGGACTCGGGCACAGTTCCTGAGCTCGGAACAATTGTGTTCTCACTGATGAAAATGAACCAGACTTTGGGGTCAAGTGTTTTTAGAAACGATCCCGGGCCCTAATGTGAAAACGGGCCCTAATGTGAAAACTTCTACCAGCTGCTCAGTTTTCACATTATAGCTACCGACTCTTTAGCTCATGTGAGTGGTTAACAGCCATTTGAGTATTATTTTTACTTAATTAATTTTATTTAAAAAGCAACCTTTTATCCATAAAGTAAAATTAGATGCCACATTTGTCATACTGAAAACATGTCACACAAACAATATTCTAAAAAAAACAAGCAAAGAAATAAATACACTACCAGTCAAAAGTTTGGACACCCTCTAATTCCGTGGTCTTTTCAGATTTGTATTTATTTCTACATTGTAGAACAACGCTGGAGTAATTTACTCCATTATTAATATGCAATAATCTTTGAACAGTTGATAGTGAGATGTGGCTGCTGCATATGATTTTTTGTAAATCCTTTATTTCACCTCTAATCTGAAGTGCTGTTAATTGGTGATTAAGCGAACTTCTCCTCTGCAGCAGTGGTAAAGTTTTGGTGTTGGTTTCCTGTGATGGTCTTCATGAGAGCCAGTTTCACCTTGCTTGATGTGTTTTGCAAATGCATTTGCCAATACTATAACGACTGATTTTCATGTCTTAACACAATAACTGACTGTTATGTTGTTACTTAAATAACTAATTCCATATGTTATTTCTGAAAAAAAAATCATAAAACTAAAAAGTGATTTGTCTAAATCTTGTTACAGACTTAATTCAGAGGCATCAGTGCCTGGAAAAGTGTCGCATTGCTTGGATTTAGTAGCTGCCAAGGTTCTGCAATGCCTATAAACTCTCTTGCATACTCTCGGTTAATCAAAGAAATTTCAAGTTTAAATATTATGTAAAAATATATATTAAAACCTAATGATTTCTGTGGTAATATCAGTAAATATAGAAAGCCCCAGTTTTTTATGCATTTATACCCAAGAATTAACCACCATGACTCATTTTAGAGCTAGCCACCCAACCAAAATAAGCATAATAGACAAGTGTTTTGACCACAAACGATTGGAGGTTCAAATTCAAATTTTATTCATCTCACACACAACCATACACAGTACAACTTGCAGTGAAATGACAGTCACAACTGTGGCCAACAAAAAATTAACTTAAATAATTTCCCCACTTAGGTGGTATGGTGGCTTAGTGGTTAGCACTGTCATCTTGCACCTCCACGGTTGAGGGTTCAAATCTCGGCTCTGCTCCTCTGGGTTTTCCTCAGGTTCACGGTTTCCTCCTACAGCCAGAAGAAATAAGATCTAGATTAAAATACATTGCTTGTTGTTATACAATTGTTATTGTGTGGGGTTGTGTGTATGTGCTTGATCTTGTAATGCTTTGGTACCTTTCCTTGGTGTCCTAATTTCTCAGGCCTCCCCTGACCCCACACAAGATAAAATTACATTAAGCGGAAGTGTTTCCCTGACCGCAACAGACATTGTTTGGATGGCTGAGGTCCTTCATTGTCTTACTAGCCTTGGTCTACCACTGCATGCTCTCCTCTAGAGAGGCTGTTGGTACTGCTGTTCCCAAACAGAGAGGCTGTGTTGCTTTCTGGTTTAAACTCAAACTCTTATATGAGGAAGGTGAGGTATGAGGAAATTCACACCCTGGGGAGCAGTTTAAAGTCTTTCAAATGTCTATTTTGGTAAAGATCTATTTTGGTGAAGGGCCTTCTTGTTGATTTGTTGAAACAATGTTGATTTGTTAAAAACCATGACAGTTTATGCATGATATGTATAAGGTATTGTGTAGGGAAAACTACATTCATTTTTGTTTCTGGCTTCCAGACAGGTAAAGTCTATTTATTTTAAAAAGTGTGAACATTCAAAATAGACATGCATGTAAACGAAATGGAGCTTTGTTTAGAGGGGTCCTGGTACAACATTGTACGTTACCTTTTGAAGTTTTTGGGAAGGTTTTTCAGTTGGATGGTTAACATGAGCCTATCAGACCTTTGGGGTATGTCCCAAAACTCTGGGTCACAATTATTTGCTTGTCTTGTAAGGAAGCCTGTGCAAGGTGGCTGTTGAGGCACGGACCCTAGTTTCACCTCCACTCCTTGTGAAACTCTCCTAAGTTCTTGAGTCAGCTTTGCTTGACAGTTTTTAAGACTATGGCTTCCTACCAGACTTTTCCCTACTAATCAACTTTCCATCACTATGCCTCGATACAGCACTATGCAAACAGCCCTTTCAGCAATTACCTGACTACTTCTCATGGAGGATGTTGTTGATCGTGTTTTGGGCAACTGTCAATTCAAGTCTTTTAGCAGAACTAAAAATTTGCAGACAGTCCTTCTCTCCATAGTGCATCCTAGAGCCATCTATTGTCCAGGTAAGTGAGGCACACAGCCATCCACTTATTTAAAAGAAAATGTGAATCGTCAAATGAGGACACCTTCTTCCATTGCTCCATGATATTCACATGGTGCTCTGACCAGTGTATACATAGCTTGCCTTCTTATCATAGCCATAAATAAATCTGCAAAAATCCAGAAAAAATTCCAACAAATTGTGCTACAGTAGTTATCCTGATTGGCTAAAACAGGGTAGTTTTTGCTTCCTCCCCATGTGGATTAATGAGCCTTGGATGCAAAGAAAGCCATCTTTTGTCTTTCCTTGGACTTCTTTGGTAGGTAGGTACTAATCACTGCATACCAGAAACACCCCAAACGACCTACTGTTTTCAAGATGCTTTAACTCAGCTTTTTAGCAATCACAATGGGGCTCTTGTCAGGGTCTCTCGTATCCTTATGTTTGGATTTTGTTCAACTTCTGGATCAAAGACCCCATTTACCTTCAGAACTGCTTTAATTCTTTGTGTTGAAAATTCAACAAAGGTGCTAAACACATTCCTTAGAGATTTTGGTTCATATTGATGTGATGGCATCATGCAGTTGCTGCAGATTTGTTGGGTGCACATCCATAATGCAAATCTCCAATTCCTACATCCCAAAGGTGTACTCTATTGGATTGAGATCTGTGACTGTTAGTGCCATTTGAGTACAGTGACCTCAATTCACTTGGTCTGCAACAATGTCAAGGTAGGTGCTACGTGTGAAAGTAGCATCCAAACGTGCTCTAGGGCCAAAGGACCTCATACTCATTCTGGCAGTTTGTCTTCTTCCCAATAGTGCCATCTTTTCCACAGGTAAGCAACACACCTTGTTATCCACATGATGTAAAGAAAAATGTCATTTTTCGGACTGGGCCACCTTCTTCCCCTGCTCTATGGCTCAATCAGACAGGCTAGCCTTTCCTTCTCACATGCACCAGTGAACCCTGGGTACCAAGGACCCTGTTGCTATTCCCAGGGTGCAAACTTCACTGCGACAGTGACTGTATTTTGCCATCATGTCTTTGACCAGTTACCGCTATGGCATATTTATTTCCGTACCCCCTGAGCAAAGAATTTCCCATTCCCCTTTCTCGTGGTGCCTTTGGTGCTTTGAAATAATCTAAATCTATTCAGATATTGGCAAGTAAAATCACCAACCATTACTCATGCTTCCTGAATGGTGCGCTCAACCTGCCACAGTGTGCTGCTTGTGTCATATGTAGGTACAAAGGTAATTGGAAATGTAAAACTAATCATTGACCATCCCAAAAGAGTTTAAAATTTTTTTTTAAGGAAATGAAGCAGTCATACTGTTGACTCAAAGTTTAAGAATGCATTGAACAGCGAACAAGTACAAATGATCAAGAACAAAATGTAATGTCAAAAGGTCCTTGCTCGAAAAACTGCAGTTTCAATGAAAACAGATTAACCTCTTTTGAACACTGTTTATTGTTCTTCCTGAAAAAGTCAAACGAGTGTGATTAAATAGTAGGTTGATAGACCTGATAAATAGATTAATCATAAGATTTTCAGCAAATAAAATATTTTAATATATTATTATATTAAGTGGGATCCCAGCCTTGTGACGATCATGACAAGAATATTGAAATGTGTATGCGTATTGCTTTGCTTATAAAATAACACTTTCGTAATAATACTGGACTAGATTTTGTGCAAAATATGCATGTTATTTAAAATTTATGTTAAATGAGTTTTTGCCAGAATTTGGTTCTAAATGGTAGTGAGCATATTACGTGGTCATGTTTGCACTTGCCCAATCGGACAACATTTTGAAATCAGACAACCATTAATGTCAAACCCTGAGGCTGAAGTTTGCAAAAGACCACAAGAATTGGGCCGGAGAGAACTGGACTAAGGTTATCTTTGCTAATAGGTTTAATGTTCAGCTTTGACCAACAAGTCTTATGATTAGATGGAGACCTGGAGAGGCCTGCAAATCACATTGTCCCGCACCAGCTGTGAAATGTGGAGGAGGATCGGTAATGATCTGGGTGTGCTTCAGCAAGGCTGAAATTGGGCAATTTCTCTTAAGGATGTATGAATCAAGTGATTCACTTATGCTGGAAGAACATGTGCATCTGACTGCAAGAACATCTGCTTTGACTATGTTCCCCATTTTTGAGGACTGGTTTTTCCAACAGGGCAGTTTTCCATGCCACACAGCCAGGTCAACCAAGGTGTGTATGGAGGACCACCAGATCAAGACCCTCTCAAGGCCAGCCGAACCTCTAGATTGGAATCCCACAGAAACCTCTAGAAGATGAGCAACAAAGCTGAGCTGCTTGAATTTTTTCACCAATAGTGGCATAAAGATACCCAACAGCAATGAGGAAAACTGTTGGAGAGCATGCATGCTGTGATGTCAAATCAGAGCCTCCAAATACTAATTTCTGAATGTCTCTTAGTTAAAATATTAGCACCATATTGTTTAAAAATTAATATGAATCTGTTTTCTTTGCATTATTCAAGATCAGCAAACATTGTTATTTAATGTATTTGTATTTGGAATTTTGAACATATTTTGTCAGGATTTTATAAAATAAAACAAATAATTTTGGCAAAACCTAAAGACCTATAAAAGCAAAACCTGTGAAACTGATCATTTTGCATATTACACAGTGCATCCGGAAAGTATTCACAGCGCTTTACTTTCTCTACATTTGATGTCATGTCAAAGCCTTATTCTAAAATGGATTAAATTCTATTTTTTTCTCAGAATTCTACACACAACACCCCATAATGACAACATGAAAAAAAGTTTACTTGAGATTTTTGCAAATTTATTTATTTTTTTTAAATGAGAACGCACATGTACATAAGTATTCACAGCGTTTACAAAATTGAGCTCAGGCGCATCCTGTTTCCCCTGATCATCCTTGAGATGTTTCCGCAGCTTAATTGGAGTCCACTTGTGGTAAATTCAGTTGATTGGACATGATTTGGAAAGGCACACACCTGTCTATATA
>JAOVVB010022189.1:0-16073 GCA_028570985.1 Heterobranchus longifilis | reverse complement strand
GTGTAATAAGGCAGGCCTGCTCTGTTCTTTCAGTGAATGATTATAAAGATCTACAAAGAATATGTTTACAACATTTTAGTGGAGGTGTTCCACCAAAACGGGTTCTCTCCCGACACTATTTTGCAGAAGCACCGTCGGGGCTTGTGATTGGTTTAAGGAAATACAAACAGGCCAGGGAGTTTTTTCACAACACATTGAATCCAGACTTTCCCTCAATGCAGACACAGCACTGTGGAGATAAGTCTGGCTAAAGCTGTGTTTCCACCGCAGGAACCAGGGACTAACTTTAGGCCTAGTTCCTGGACAGTGTGAGAAAACCTCCCTGGTCCATGGGTAGGATTTCCAGTGGTCTAGGATCCTTTAAAGAGGAGTCTGCAGGGCTCTAATCAGATACTCTGTAGGCAACGGGACAAGATTTTGGTATCAGAAGTGTTCTGGTTTCCATTTGTAGTCAGAGTAGTGTTGACCAATCCTGTGTGAGCGAGCTTTGTAGCCATGGGTCATCGTCTGATGACGATTTATCTTTTCATTCACTTTTTTTAATTGATCAACATTTCTATGCAGATATTTGTATATAGAGAATCCGGTCGGAGACGTCGTTTCTCAAATCCAACTCATGTTGCTAATCGGACTGTGAACAATGACCTGCGCACTGAAGAGGAAGTCTTGGCCCGGATGTCCGTTATCCGGATATCGGCTGGCTACACCAGAACCCCCAAAATATTGCCCGTTGGTCCCAGAGGCTAAATCCAACCACACATTTACTTAAATAGATAACGGTAGATTTATATTAACACACGACACAATTCCAATCAGATAATCATCAGATCTGATGGAAGATCGAAACATTGTCTATTTAAATTTGATTAGATTCAACTTTATTGTCATTGCCAACTAAAAGCAGGAACAAATGGCACTCCCTCCTCCTCCACAGTAACAGTAACCTAAACAAGTGTCTCTAGGCAACAAATGGTGGGTACCTGGTACTGGTGCTGTGAAGAAAGCAGCAGGAAATGTCACATCCTGTAGCTCTGCATTGTGGGAGGTGGAGTTTGTAGTGGGGCTGTGGTGCTGAGAGGACCAGTCTGCGCCTGTTATTTTGTCCCAGGCGTCCCGCTGGAGGCAGATGGCCACCTGCTCCTTGCTGTCCTCAGCCTGAGACGGAGACAGCAGAGTATTTATTACTTAATGCTCGTGGAATTTCATAAATCATAGTTTATGAATCATAGTTGTCCATTGATGTCAGCTGAAACGATGACTTTAAAAATATTTACCCGATTCACGCTGCCATTTATCTGCCCAGCGGCGTTTATCAGCATCACATTGCCTGCTAATAAGGACAAAGGACAGAGAGACAGACAGGGAGGGACTGCAGGTAAATGTGGATCAGGAAAATAAGCAGAGAGCGCCTCCCTCTGGTAAAGACAGGGACAACATCACATTTAAAAACACATGTACCCAAAGCATCATGACAGCACATAGGCCTGTCACAATAATTACAATATCGACTTATCGAGGTCATATATCGTACGGTATGCCTGTTGTATTTACATGCGTGTTTGTTTACATAAGAATGTCACCAACATTTAGCCAACATGACGCCAGAATAAACAGCAGGGTTTTCCGACCGTTATAAGACACGGGCGCAGCTCTGAAGCGTTTTTTTTTTCTTCATTTTTTCACATTCTAATTCCAGTGTCTGAATATTCTTAAGAAGTAAAAGTTCAGTGCTCTTTGTAAGGGCGTGCTTGCATTATTATGCTCTTATATTATATCAGTGGCATAAAATGGTCTGAAAATGACAATAATATAATTTATCATAACTATTTCTGGGACAATATATTGTCCAACAAAAGTAGTTATCGTGACAGGCCTAACTGCACATATTTTATAGTGGAAATTAAACTCCTGACTTCAGTGTTTTCAACCCACTCAACACCAATAAAATCGTTCAGACTGTAATGAAGCATGATGGCAAACGGACAGACATTAATCTATTTTGGGATGTAAATCTTTACTTAATAAAAAAGTCAGCCACAGATTTACTGTCAGTAAAGTAGTTTCAGGTTGAGTTCTGTAAAGACAATTATCAGTTACAATTATCAGTTTACAGGCTGAATTCCTTTAAAGTTTAATGGCTTGATAAACGTTACATGCTTTGGGGCAGCAGGATGTTAAAGTGAGAAGGTAGACCGTCTTTAAAATAAACTAAATCCCTACCCCCTACGCTGTGAAAATAGGTCTGGCAATGCGAGACTACTAAATCCCTAAATCTCTAATAAGAAACAGTACCGCAGTTTTGTAGTCGATTCTGACCCACACTAGAGGGCAAGAGATCAGAGGATCACGGAAGTACACAAAGAACTTCTGAACTTCTGTTTGTAAAAGCTGGAAAACCTACTTCAGAAATTAACATGAAATACCCCCAAACACTTACCTAACTAGACATAAAAAGAAGAGCAATAAAGGGTAATGGAAAGGCAGATTTTTTTTTTTAGATTATTTTTGGAGCTTTTATTAAGGACTCAGCCTTTGTATATGATTTTTGTAATTTGGATGAACTGGCCCTTTAACCAGAGAATATTGAGCTTGATACTGAGCTCAGTTTCTCAGCACCATGCCAGTAGAGGCAGTGAAACATAGATCGCCTTTGTAGTCTGCTGTAAAAATACTAATAATTAGGTATTTAATAGGTTTGCCCCAAATTGGGAGTTGAACCTATTACATACTGGACAGGGTTTTAATGAGTTTTGTGCATAAATAAACATTTTTAAGGGGGTAATATTTACCAAATTTGTATCTGTACCTAAAAATTTGACCTTAATTGGTCAATAGGGAACAAATTAAAGTAAATGTTACACCAGATTTTGTGTTAATTGACACATTATTTTTCCCCCACAATAACGGGATATTTAATAGGTTTACCCTAAATTGAACCAATTAAAAATACCTTAATTACATCACAATTTCTATTGTTATTACATCATAATATGATGACACTTCAGCAGGATGCAGATGTTCAACTACAGCTGATTGTGATTTTAAAGCTCTAATAGTGCAGCCTATACATTTATGAGCACGTTTATGAACCATACGAGATTATGACGGGTCATTAGAAATCTTTATACCGGTATGCACAGAAAACATGGCCAGAGGGGAAAGCTGTGGGCAATGAATGACCTGGGACAGATGTTTTAACACTCACGTCTAGACTGTTGTTGCAGCTAATTAAATACACACACACACACCAACATAACTGCAACACCACAAATAAACCAGCTGAACAAAGACTGGTTGGTTAGTATTTCACACATCCATATATATTCTTAAACGCGTCTCTGTGCATGCTTTTTAAACCGTTTTCCCGTGTTATAATGGAAGCTAAGCTAACGTTACCTTCCATTAGCTTGCGGACCGCTGCTTTGTGGCCAGCTCCCCCTGCATGGCTGGTGAGAGCAGCCTCGCCCATGGTCTGAAGTTTGATTGATTTACAACAGGCCCTGCAGCGGGCAAAGTGTATGTCCTGGAAGTCCTTAAGCAGCCAGTCCTTGTAAATTGCCTTTGAGAGCCAGGAGTCCTGGAATTTACATTTTCCAGGCATAGTTGTTGCCATGAGGTTAGCTGGGACTGCTCTGTGCTGCTAACGGGCGACGGACAGGCGCACTTCCCCTGCCTCATGATGCGTTCAATGTCGGCTCGGAATATAGGGTCGAGGAGAAATCCGAATACAAGTATTGGGATTACTCCACAAATACAAGTATTCGGATTACGTATTTAAAATACAAAGTATGAGTAACTGTATTCTGTTACAGTTACAGTTTAAATTGGTGGTATTCTGAATACAGGTCTTTAAAAATAAATTACTTAGAGGGGGATTACTTTATTACCTCCACCAAGGAGGTATGTTTTCAGTACAGTTCAGTTTGTTTGTTTGTTTGTTTGTTTGCCCGATTTTCATGAAACTTGTTGGAAGGGTGTATCATGGGCCAAGGAAAACCCAGCCCCTGAATCACCGGGCGGATACATAAATTATATTTCACTTTCCTTAACATTGTGAGATTAGGAATGGGCATGGCCTTGGCAGAGATCTGCACTTTCTGAGTGCCCTTCTAATTTTTTTATTTTTTTCTTATTTGCTCTAAAATTCATATGAGGCATTTCACATAGACATTGTGACAAGTGCAACAATTTGTGTGCGCACAGTGCAGCTGCCACATGATAATGTAAGAGACACAGCCAGGATTCATGTTTAGAATATGTTACTTAATTTGAATAATCTAATGTAATAGGTTACAAAATACATTGTAGGGCATGTAATCAGTAATCTGTAGTGGAATAGGTTTTATTTGTTGATATAGAGATCGCCAATATCTGTAAAGATACATTGATACATGGAGCTACTTCACATGATATTCCTATGACTTTCTGAAATAACTTATTAGAAATAAAGTTCAGAAACATCACAATTGTATCTGATGGTGTAGTAAAGAACAAATATATATTATTTGTCCAAGTAAGTGTCAATGGAAGTTAAAGAAAGGAACCTAGACACAGAATAAATAGCCTATCAGTCATTTTAAATATCGATACCTATGTCGCAAATTGATTGTTTTCCAGAAAACACCTAAAGGCAGCACAACTCAGCGGCGGTCGGTCACATGTGTCGCTTTGTCCAATACAAATGCGGCTAACCTTTTTTCTAACCTATCAGCGTCCAGGAAGCCAGCAGTGCTCTCTGATTGGTTTAGACGCGGCACGGAAGCTGGAACAGAAACACATGGGCTACACACATTGCGGACCGTGTATGCAAATAAATATGTTTTAATGCAGATTTGAAACACATTTATGTTGCTTTCGAGGCGTTTTGTAAGTAAATCATGTAGCGGTATTGGTATAGACCTACTGAAGTCACCTTTCTTGATTCGTACACACCAAATAACACGAGAAGTGCTCTTGCTGTTAGCTTGTTTTGTTAGCTGAAATGGTGACTCAACATAGACTGTATCAACATTTTAATATTTAAGATGCCGATCAGCCACGCTGTCTGTTTGCCATCTTTTCTGACTCTACCGTCTTTAAGAAGTTTGTGTTGTCACTTTATATCTTTCAGGCACCACTGATAACGTGTCTTCAATGACAGTGAATCATTAAGAGATGGAGACAGCAGCACTTGTAGCTCCAGTCACAGCTCTGGAGTTCCTTCAGGATGCATTTCTACTGACAGGTAGGACGCAGTGTTGGCAGTCATTATGGAAGTTATATTTCTAGTGATGCATAAATAAGGATTTGAAAAGACAAACCTGTTCTACCCATTTATGCATTTGTAGTAAAACTACAAAACTACAAATGCATGGGTAGAACAGGTGTAAATGTGGTCATATATGCTTAAAGTGTTATGGTGGGAAGTGTGCCACTTCTCTTCTTGCTTATTTTGAAAGAAGACTGAACACTGTTAGTGTGAAGGATCACACAACAAAATCTTACCCTTTCCTGACAGGTGAGGGTCCAGTCTTGACGGTGTACAGTCTCCAGCCTCGCCCTAAAGCCTGCGCCTCACTGAGTGTGCTCCAGCACTACAGAATCCACGGGATACGACCCAGAAGTGTGAGGACTGTCCCAGCACAGAGCTCTGCCACAGGAACGTATGGGAAGGAGAAAGATGGTTAGCATGAGCAGATGCTTGTTTTTACTGTTCTCGCTGTTAATTTCTTCTGTTGTGTTCAGGGAGTAGGCATGGGACGATATGAAAATTTCATGTTTCGGTTATCCTGACCAAAATAATTGCGATTATTATCCCAATAATCAACAAGATATGCTTAAAACTCTTAAAATGGCACTAAAACACACTTGAATCACTTTACTTTACATTTTTTGTTGTGACTTTTTTCTCAAAACATTATGACTTATTTCTTTGAACATTGCAACTTTTTTCTCAAAACATTGCTGCTTTTTTCTCATAAAATTGTGAATTTTTCTCGAAACATTCCAACTTTTTTATCGAAACATTACGCCTTTTTTCTCAAAACATTACAACTTTTTTTTAAGAAACAAATATTTTTTATTGCATCATCTATAGGACACTATTAAACTGCAGTCAATTTGTGACGGTGCTCACGATATTCACCGTTATCCCGATAATGGAAATTCACCACAATCAACTTATTTTGAGTGTTTTTTATTGCGTTCCACGATAAAATCCATTATTGTCCCTCCCAGGGAGGTTGTTTTATTTCTTCACTTCTGTCAGGATACATTAAAACTTGACTAGCTGATTTGAAATCTGATGTTTTCAGCTTTAATTCTAAAATAAATGAAGATAGAATCTTGATTGTAAATAATAAAGGGATATTGTTGAAGAACTGTCCAGTGTTAATAAAGAGTTTACACACACTGACTGCCCTCTAGTTATTCTTCACAGATGTTGTTTTTTTATTTATTCACTCATGAATTCACAAAATCCCTTCTGGTCTGTCAATCCCCAGGACTGAGCTCTGTCTCGGAGCCCAACTTCTATGACCTTGCGGTGTTTGGAGGCAAAGCTGTCCGGCTGGTGAGGCTCCATATGGATCCCCAGTATGGGGAGCATCTGCGCTTGGAGATTCTGGGTCCCCTCATGGAGCTCCAGGACTGGGCCCTGGATGTCCGCTGGCTCTCTGGAGACAAACGCTCGCTGCTCTGTGTGGCTGTAGCCCACAATAGCGCTCTTCTCCTGGATGTCATGACAGGAAATGCCCTGGTTCGGCGCTCCTGTCTGGAGGGGTGTCTGCTGTACTCCGCCCTCCTTCTGGTACATGAATCCTGGGAGGATACCATCTTAGTCGGAGGGACTGTTTTCAACCAGCTGGTTCTCTGGAAGCCTGGAGGAGGAGGAAGAGACGATTCTGAGCACAAAGCTCCAGTTGAGAGGCGTCTGCGGGGCCACAGCGGCGTCATCTTCAGCATCTCTTACCTCCAGGAGAAAGGGTGGCTGGCTTCCGCCTCCGATGACCGCAGTGTTCGGGTTTGGGGTGTCGGTGCTTTAGGGGGCCCCGAGGGGAAATGTGGAGACTTGAACCCGGCTTGTTTAAGGGTCCTATACGGACACCAGGCTAGAGTATTCTCTGTGCGTCTCTCCCCGGGGAACGTGTTCAGCGCCGGTGAAGACGGGGCCTGTTTAGTCTGGGACTGGACCGGAGGCGGCAAGGTGGTTCGGACGCTGAAGGGACACCGAGCGGGGGGGGTCCGTGCGCACGCACTCAGCGAGGGAACGGGAGATGAAGAGAGATGGGTGGCTACAGGGGGGGCGGACGGAGGGGTGAGGCTGTGGAGGGTGGAAGGGAGCGAGGAGAGAATGGAGGAGGCGGTGACAGAGAAGCTAACAGACCTGAAATTTCCCGGACAAGGCTTACCTAAAGTGGTTTGTATGGCAGGGGAGGCGGATAAAAATAGAAGTTGGAGTCAGAGCAAGTTTGTGGTTTGCACTGACCACGGAATAGTTTACCAATACAGCGATGGGCAGTGGGAGACGGTGTGGCAGGGGACTCCTGAGTTTCAATCTTACTGTGTGATGGAAACAACAACTGTCGGTGTGAACGACTCAACAGCAAAAGTTAGTTTGTGTGCCATGGGAAATCTCAGCGGCTCCATACAGGTCTTCCCCATCTCTCATCCTCAGTGTGGGACTCTTCTCACAGGTGGATCAGGGAAGATCCACAGTCTTATTTGGCAAGAGGCAAAAGAAGGCATGTATTTGTTAGCATCAGGCGCTGAAGGACTCGTCTGTCGCTGGCGCATAGATGTAGAATTAGATGAAAACTCTTCCTTGGCTCTCAGTGTAAATCCCCTTCCTCCGTTCCTCCTTCCCCCCTGCGCCAAACGCTGGCTGACGGCCGCAGTGCGCCTGCACTCCACGTCTCGGGGGCTGCTGTGGGTGTGTGGGGACCGGAGAGGGTCCCTGCTTTTGTTTCGGGAAGAAGGAAAAATGGGAGATGGCAAAACGATGGATGAAGGCAGGAAACAAACTGACGATGAAGAGGCTGAGGAGAATGGCAGAAAAAGCGACGCTTTTGTGACGCTGCACCCACTGAGCTGCCTGTTCGGGGTGCACGGAAAACAGGGTGTCACTTCAGTGTGTGAATACCAGGGATTGCTCTACAGCACCGGCAGGGACGGCTGTGTGAGGGTGTTTACAGTGCATCCGACAGCACCAGAAAAACTAAAAGAGAAGAGTCACGGAAAGGGCGCAGAGAACAAAGGAGGGCTTCAGCTGGAGGTTCTCAGAGTCCAGCGGGCCTGCAGGGGTATGGAGTGGCTGGAGAGGGTTTTGTTTCTTGAATGTGACATTCCTGCAGAAGAGGAGAAACACTGCGAGACAAAGCAACTACATTTGACAGAAAGGCTGGAGGTTCCAGAGGAGGGGAGCCTTAGAGGAGAAGAAGAAAATACAGAGAACAAGGGAAGAGAAGCCAGGTTCGCCATCATCGGTTTTCACGCCGTCCACTTTGTGGTTTGGGACCCGGTGAGGCAGGAGAGGCTGATGGCGGTGCCCTGCGGCGGGGGGCATCGCTCTTGGAGTCTCTGGCCGCCCCACAGAGGGGTTTGGCCCGGACACGGAGCTCTGGTCTTCATCAAGCAGGGGGCCGTCTTCGCTTCCCAACCTCCCGGAGAGGCAGCGAGCGGGGGCGGGAAGGCAGGACGGACCGGAGGATGGGGCCTGAGAGAGGGCGTCCACGGGAGGGGGATCGGGTGCGTGTGCAGGCTGGGGACCATAAGGGGAACTGGGGATGAGATTCAAAGAACCAGTACTGCAGATTTGACTGAAACTGAGGGAAGGGAGGCGGAGAGAGAGGGAGGGCTTTGGGAGGTCGTGGTGACGGGAGGAGAGGACACGAGCGTGACCGTCCTGGCGGTACATCCCAACTCCGGCAGCATCAAAGTTCTCTCGGTTATCACAGACCACATCTCCAGCGTTCGCACGGTGACGGCGGTAACACAGACAGAGGGAGCGAGCGAAAACCGGTCTCTCTCCGCCCTGCTCCTGTCAGCCGGCGGGCGAGCGCAGATGCAGTGTTACCGGCTGCTGATTGGCTGGGACGGGCAGAGACGGGTTCCCTCCTGTCAGGTGATCCAGGTGGCCGGTCACCGATTGGACGAACAGTGGGAGAGGAGGCGGAACCGACACAAGACCGTGAAAATGGACCCAGAGACGAGGCGAGTGAATGGTTGTTTTCTGCACACGTGTAAACGGAATTTCATCCATAAAGAGATGGACTTTCATCTTTATTCCCCATGTATACATTATTAAAAATGTTTTTTAAGTCTGCACATAAGACATGGTTCCCAGGGGTCCTTGAATTCGTTGAAAGTTTGAATTTGAAGGAAAAAAAATCAAGGCCTTGAAAGTTTTTGAAAATAGACATAAATAGATGTGGATCATTGAATGTGCTTGAATTTATATATTTTGTGCAAGAATAGAAATAGAAGTTATTTTGACTGTATAGTAAAAATGAGATTTCCATGTCTTTTAAAGCAGGTCTAGGTGCTATATATATATATATATATATATATATAAATACTGTGAAAATATCAAAACACTCAATCCACAGAGAAACGCACACCGTATTCAGAAATCTTTAAACGAGCCGTCAGGACTTCCGTAGAGTTGTGATGTCACAAACTATACTGCCCTACAAAGGCAAAATGCAGTAACTACGAAATAAAATAGTCAATCAAATATGGATTTAAAGTTTATTTGCTGTCCAAATTAATAATTAATAGCGCTCACATCTATGATAGATTATGGCTTATTGGCTTGCCATGTTATCATTTTTATCTGGATCAATCCTAACATTCATACTGTCAGGCCCAACACTGTGCACAACTCATGGCATATTGATTTCATAGTTACTTTGCTGAGATGCTGAGAGCACAGATGCGGATCAGAGCAGACTGGGCTTTTTTCAGGACGGAGACTTAAAGAGACAGGCGCTGAAACGGAGCGTTTCAGACAGAGTGTGAGAAAAATAAAGTGTTTTTTGAACATTAAAGCACATAAAGATGTTCTAGTAGAAACCCAAAATATAAGTATCAACCTGAAAATGAGCATTACAAGGGACAAGGGCTACATTCTGCAGTCTGCATGTGTGTCTCCCACAGTTGCATCATTGTTTCACGTGCCAGCCTGCTAGTTCTCATAAAGATTCTCAGTGTTTAACAGTAATCTTGATCCATCTCAAACTATGCGGTGTTGGGTCCTTGAATTTGAGGGAATTGGTTCCTGGAAAGTCCTCAAAGTCCTTGAATCTGATGTTTAAGAAGGTGTGGGAACCCTGATAAGAGATTTTTTACAGGAAAAATGTTCAGTATGTGAGTGCTAGAGAAAATCAGCTACTGTATTTCAGTTAAAGTTGAATTTACCCTCATGCTCTTTTCCTTTAAATCTTCTGATCCAGTCTTACCAGGTGTGTGTGTGTGTGTGTTTGCAGGTACATGTCTGTAGTGGTGGTGGATGAGAAGACAGACTGTGGTCTTCTGGCTGTGGCCTGCAGCGATGGAGCTCTCAGGTTGGTGTCCTTCACAGCAAAATGACAGATTTCCACATATGTGTGAAACCTCTTTCTTGGGAGCTGGAGAAAAGTGTTACAGTACAAAAAACAGAATGTCCTCCAGCTATTTTAATGCTCTAAAATTAATATTTTCTTCAGTAAAGTGGCAGCGATGATGAAATGTGTTGAAATGTGTTTAGCTCTTCACTTGATTTCCTTTTATATTACATTATTTGTCTTACAACAGTCTTCACACTCTCCTTTTTTCTTTTCTGTCTTTTCCAGATTGTTCTCAGTCAGTGAAGTTAAACGTCAGATTGATTTGTTGTGGGAGACGTTTCACCACCAGCGCTGTGTGCTCAGTGTTGCCGCCTGCAGCCTGGAGGACAGAAAAGGAAACAGGTGATCTGATGTTTGTTTAGGATTTGTTATTTCCTGAACTATAGTGGGTGAATGATGGCACCTTTATTATAAGTCATTGGTAGTCTTGCTTTGTAGGAACCAGACCACTTATTGCTTATTTTTTTTAATATATATATTTGTATTAAGCACACTGTTTTAGAAAAGAGTAGTGACTGGCATCTCAAATATATAAATACAATATTAAAGGTCCCATATTATGCTAATTTTCAGGTTCAAACTTGTATTTTGGGTTTCTACTAGAAAAACACATTGTCTCTTTAAGTCCCCCTCCTGAAAAAGCCCAGTCTGCTGTGATCTGTCAGTGTTTCCGGGTCCTCCGCATCTGCGTCTCTGCACCATCATTGCAGCCAGGAAATGTATTATAGATAGATAGATGGATAGATAGATGGATAGATAGATGGATAGATGGATAGATAGATAGATAGATAGATAGATAGATAGATAGATAGATAGATAGATAGAAGGATGGATGGATGGATGGATGGATGGATGATAGATAGATAGATAGATAGATAGATAGATAGATAGATAGATAGATAGCACTGGAAGCAGAAAATATATAGGCTACTATGTGTTGTAAATCAGTAGAAATGTAAACAAAAGATTCCTTACTGTACCAAAACTGCACAAATACAATATTGTAAACATGCATTCATAGGTTTTCTAACAACAGATGATTTCTATCTGCTGTGGGATCATGGGTAATGAATATGGGATTCATTGTCATGGTTCTAAGAGCCACACACACATGCATACTGAATGGAAACACATACAAAAAATAACAACCACACACACACACACACACACACACACCAGTAGGAATATTCAATAAGAACTGCACAATAGACAGTAAAATATTCTGCAACCTGCCTCACATGTGATCATTGGGAAACCATCTGTCTGCAGTGACATTTACATGAAAACTGCAGGTATGCTGTCATAAAATCAGTCTTGGATCAGTGAATGGAGAAGCCATGCAGTCTTCGCAAAGGCACGCATGTAACATGTGTGTACATGTTGTAGGCTATACTGCTGCAGAGACACATCTTAGTTTATGACATTTAATTTAATTCTGCAAAAAGAAATCCCATGAAACATGTTTATTTCCTGCATGACTGCTCCAACTTTTGTCACATCAGATTTCTACAACTACATACAGGCCACAGCCCACTGACTCTGAGTCAGATTGATCATGCACTGTACTAGTCACATGACAGTTTCCCAAAAACTCCAGCAGCAGCAGCCCTGGCTGTTTGTCACTTCTTCAGCACTATGCTGCTCAGGAGAGTTTAAGGAGTCCCATGGGGATATTATTATTGGAGTGTGAATATTACAGAGTCATGATTTCATTGGACTCTTTCCTCTTGCATCCAAGTGTGCTCAGAGGAATAGTAAAAACCTACAAATTTGCATGAAAACTCCTATCTGTGAACATGACCGCAGGAAGATAATCATTTTATGCTAAATTTATTTATGGAAATAATGGCGCATTCGCGAGCTGTGTGTGCACTATGAGCAGACACATTCAACTTGCAACAGAGCACATTTTAATATTTATAAATACAGCAATAGCAGGTACAATCCCTAGCCTACACATCCAGGCCAAACAGGCCGGTCAGAGTCTCCTGACGGTTCGATTGACAACAGCTTAACGACGTGACAGTAAACACATTCAGCGCTAAACACACGTTGATCCTCATATCTGCACTGCACATGGATCAATCACAGGCACCGTATCATGTGGGTGTGGACGAGCGGCATCACCAAATGTCATCATGTAGCAAATGAACGCCACCGTAATAATGACTTAAATGCACAAACAAACAGGCCTGGAGTCAGGTTAATGCACAACACCGACACTGATAGCAGCAGCTGTGCCCTCTCGGAGGTAAAGGGCGACAGCCTGGCATGTGCCCGATTTCCTCCTGATTTCACAGCAGCCAAGCACTGGCTCATCGCTGGACAGGACGCGTTGCATAAATGTGTTGCACGGGAGCAGCGGGCGTCAATGAAGCGATAATTGAAAACATACAAACACGCGCACACAGCGACACTGATTGCGATCGCAAGAGAGGGTTAGAAAATGAAAAAGAAATGTGCGTCTCACTCACCTCGCAATCTTCTCCCCATTTTTTTTTCCGCTTCAACCAAGGAACCGCTCCAGCCTTCACTGACGTCACGCAGCCCTCTCTGCAGCAGAGAGCAGCAGCAGGCCTGCAGAGGACGAGCAGGGAGGAGAGGCAGGGAGAGGAGGGAGGAGAGAGAGGGAGAGAATGCTTGAACAGATGCAAAAACATGAATCATAAAAAAAAAAAAACACCCCTCCCATCTTCTGATTAAGGAGAGGATACTGTACCTGTGAGGGTGTGGGTGTGACAGACAGATAACATCTCCCATTCATCCAGCTCCACAATTGCAAGCTGTTAAAACAATTTGGTCCTGCCAGCTGCTGCTTTGTGAATCAATTGACATCAAGTATGTTATAGCATCCTGTCAATCATCCAAACAATGTGTTTCTCAGCCAGTCTTGATACAAAAGGGCTGTTTTTGGTCCTGGTGGTCCTCAGCTAAATAAAAGGTGGTTCAGGGGAGGGTAAATTTCACATAGTGCTGTTTGAATAAGTGTTTGTTTAGAATGAACGGGGGATTGGGCACTTTAAAGCAAGACTATAAAACGGTGGCTGCTGTGGCCACAAGTGATAATCATGCAGTGATTATAAAGGATAAAACGAAGTGCACAAGCAGGGCCGGATTAAATGGATACACTAGGCCGACTGTAATTTTTAGCTCAAACAATTGACAGAAATTAATCAACAGCTATTTTGATAAGTTATATTAAGCAGAAATGTTAAAAGTTTATAATATTAACTGTCTCCTTCATTATCAGGTAGTCCTGTGGTCCTGTTTAGTCGATGGGCCCAGTGCCCAAATCTAGTTGGTTGGCTGGCTGACTGGCTGGTTGGTTGGCAGGTTGGTTTTGGTTGGTTGGTTGGTTGGTTGGTTGGCTGGTTGGTTGGTTGGTTGGTTGGTTGGTTGGTTGGTTGGTTGGTTGGTTGGTTGGTTGGTTGGTTGGTTGGTTGGTTGGCTCACTGGTTGGCTGGCTGGTAGGTTGGTTGGTTGGTTGGTTGGTTGGTTGGTTGGTTGGCTGGCTGGCTGGCTGGCTGGCTGGCTGGTCGGCTGGTCGGTTGGTTGGCTGGTCGGTCGGGGCTGGGCCCCACAAAGAGGTTCATCAGGCCATCAGGTTTTATATCTTTGTAAAGTGAATATCTGTGATGTCCATCACTATTTCCTGTCATTTAATACATCAAATAATTAATGGATTAATCAAGAAAATAATGGTCAGGACAGTCAACAATGAAAATAATTGTTAGTTGCAGCCCTAGTTGTCAGAGAGGTGTTGTACTGTGTCAGGGAATCTGTGGTTTTAATGACCCGAAGAAGAGTTTGCATCCTGCAATTATAATCAAACATAATGGGGAGTTATGTTATGTTTTTAAGTTTAAGGCTAGTTCTAAGTTTGTTTGTTTTTTTCATTAAATTATTACATTTGACTGTTTTAGGCCAAAACCCATAAACTTAGATGAAGGAATTTCTCCATAATGAATGTCTCTCTTGGATAGTGGGGAGTGCTTTTGAAACTGGACTTGTGTTCACTGAGATACAATGTGCAGAAAATGCAGAAAAATAAAATTTTACAGAATATTTTGGCTTATATGGTGGCTTGTCAATAATATATCTGGGTATGTGAGGTTGCACTGGGGACGTTGGACTCTTGACCTTATATTTCTAAAATCCTGTCTGTGGCCCTGGAGTTTCTGTGGTTCGTGGTGGTAATGAATTAATTTGTGAACCTAATATGGGCTACAAATTACCAACTTAAATCAACTTACATTTTAAAATGGTTGGTTAGAATGTTGGATCATATTAGATTTTACAGGTGTCTGTTTCGGTTCACCTGCTTTAGATTAATAACTTTTATTGTAGATCTATTTTAGAGTCACTTTTCCAACTGCAATTACTAGTTGTGGTCATATGAACTACAAAACACACGTCAGATATGGTATCAGCTGCATGCTGTTTATTTCTTTGTGGGTCCTTGACATCACAGAGTTTGAGAACACTGTGGACCTTTGTATGCAGGGTGTTAGTGCGCGGGTCATAACTCTTGCAACTAATCATACATTAAGTTTCTATGTGGTGACAGAAAAGAGAAGAAAATAGAAACAAGACTGCAAATCTGCTCCCAGTGCTTCATTCTCCAGCTGATGTTTTGGTCCCATGATGTGTCACAGCCCGGGGTTATTTTCTGTACCAATGATTAAAAATACATGTGTATTTACAGCAACTAGTATTTGCCTTTGTCATCCACTTTATAGCATATATGACTTAAAATTTAATTCCAATGCTACTACTGTATGATGCAAATGAATCATTGTGTTTCACTGAATGCTTCTAGGCCTAGGTATGAGTGATGAATAATTTAGGATTAAGCATGTAAAGCAACCAACCTTCCAGTGAACAAAACTTTAATATAGGGTGCGCAGTGTGCCTGCAGAAGAACAGAGTTGTCATTGCAATGATTCAAATGGGTGTGAACCAACCAAGAATATTTTTAGACGATGAACCAACATGCTACAACAGTGAAAGCAATGTTTTTAAAGGTTGTGAAATCCTAAATCTCATGTTATCTGAGTCCCTTTTGTCAGATTAGGCTCCTGTTATTAAACACATCATCACACATGTGATGTTAATTGGTACACCTGGGTGACATCATACAATATTTGGATGACTATATCTTATTTGAGGAGCAAATCAGGGGCAGGAGTGTGAATTCACTTTCTGATAATAGTTTACTAATAGGGTGTGTTTAAATGAAGGAAGTCATTACGTCTTAACTGCTGCAAGTTTTTTATGATGTATTAATGCCTGAATTAATATACATCGAGGTGGAAGACGCTAAATCTCCCTCTTTATATGGTAATATTTTCAGCTTTAACAAGATGAAGCCGGAGATGTCAGAGTGAATGTGTGTAAGGTTCGATTTACGACCAGAAAGTGTGTGTGTGTGTGTGTGTGTGTGTGTGTGTGTGTGTGTGTGTGTGTGTGTGTGTGTGTGTGTGCGTGCGT
>JAOVVB010022180.1:0-16073 GCA_028570985.1 Heterobranchus longifilis | reverse complement strand
CTATCTATCTATCTATCTATCTATCTATCTATCTATCTATCTATCTATCTATCTATCTATCTATCTATCTATCACTAGCATTAGCTACAACTGAACACAATTAACTTTCATGAACTGAAAACACTCTAAGTTCTAAGTTTTAAGACTTTGTCAATCACAAGGTAGCTGCACCCTAAAGCGTCCCCTGCTTCATCATCTATTTTACTCTAAACGGGACCATCATTTACTAAATGAACATCACGCTGTATTGAAGAAAACTTGAAACTAGCGATTGAGAAGATAAACTCATTAGGAAAATGTTTACTGAGGTAATGAATCAAGTGAGAAACATTTTCTCATAGACTTCTATACAATCTGACTTCTTTTATATCTGTATATTTGTAATCTGTAGGAAACAGGACAAGATCTGGGTACCGGAAGTGTTCTGGTTTCAGTTTGCAGTCCAACTAATCACGTTTGAGCGTGCTTTGGCCGAAATGTAATCTCAGAACCCACCGGCTATCGTCTGATGACCATATAGCTTTTTATTTGCTTTTTGTCATTATTTATCTGCATTCATATACAGATATCAGTTTATAGAGGCGCAGTCTCTCAACTCTAACTCCATTCTCCCATCTCAAATTGATAATTGGACTATAAACAATGACCGGTGCTCGGAAGAGGAAGTATTGGCCCAGATATCCGCTGGCTACACCGGAATAAGCCCGAAATATTGGCTAAGAATGTCTAAATCGTTGGATAGCCGATGGGTTCTGAGATTGCTCCACATTGGCAAATACAGAAAAGCCAGGAGAAATTTAAATCATGTTTACATCAGTTAAAACAACCAATAATAATGAATATTGTACTGGGTAATGTATCCCTCGGGGTAAATAGGTAATGCATAATATACTGTAAAATATACAGTGCATTATGTATTACCCACATGCTGTATAATGCCTTCTCCCAATCACAGAAAAGACATCCTCTGTGCTTTTCTGTTTAGCAATTAATCAAATGATTGCAGATTGAAGATTGTCCACAGAGAAACAGTGCTCTTATGGAATAGGCATTGATTAATCCATCCTAGCCAATAGCAATTATGTATATTCCAGGGCCATAGGTTATACACAAATTAGGGCGTAATCTGTCTTTAATTCATTTAGGGGCCATCTATTAAGTGCAAATTAATCCCGGCAAAGCTCTGACTGCGTGTGTCTCTGCCTATTACAAACACTAAGTCTTACATGGCACCTGCAGAGCCGGCAAGTTACAAACTACGGTTGGAAAAATGCATCATAACACAGCCACACTGACGAATGTCACAGCCACAAGTAATGACAAGGCTCATTCTTCACCGAACACATATTTTCATATTCGTTCCTCTACTTATGTTCTGTCGCTGTGATATGAAACTGTGATGGAAGGGCCACGCTGACAGTCGTATAAATACTCTCTGAGGCCGAGGCAGCGTCTCCCCGTGATTATGCATATTCATGGAGCCCGCCGCACTCACACAATGCCTTTCCCGACAATACAAGAACTGTGGTAATTCAAACGTATTGCCGACTATGTCAAACATTATGCCAAATGTGCTGTCGAACCATCTTGGATGGCTGCATGGCCATAAAGTTAGAGAGTCATTCTGGTGATTCATTGAGAGCTTCGTTTCCTCTGGTTTTATGTGGGAAAACATAAATTTGACATATAAATTAGACTTCTTGCATATTCCCAAATGTAGATGATGTTCATGTTTAGCATTTACGGTATGATTCTGAAGCTGGCCCATTGTCACCCCTTCCTCATGTTTGAAAGCCTGTCATGGTGTCGTAATTCAATTAAAATGTCAGCCGTTATTTTTCCAGTCAGCCCGTACTCTGGCGCCGAGTACAAGGAGGAGGATTTGTCACAGTGGATACAAAGTGTGTTGAAAATACAACATATTGGAAACGTACACCGATGTAAATGCACGTGTGGTTGATTTAAATTAAGTGCAGTTATTGTTCTGGGAGAGATAGCCGTTATGTATGATTTTAGAACCAACAAGTTCTTCAAACCATACGACCACATAAGTCCTTTGTTCCTATCCTCTAATACGACCCATACGAGCGTTTCCTAAATTAGTGCTGCTAGCGGTGGCAGGAAATAGCATATGCACATATGCATGTGACGCAGAACGTGACGTAGTTCTGTCTGTTACAGTGTTCTATAACAGCGGCCCTCTAGGTCAAAGTCCTGTGTTTGTTTGACCCATCCACAATATTAAGTTACATGACTTGAACGTGAGCACATTACTCCAGTTTTAGCTTCACTGGCTTCCTGTTCGCTGATTCGTTGATTTTAAGATTTAATTGTTTGTTTTTAAGGTGTTAAATGGGTTCATGCTCCAGTCAAAGCACTGAGATCGTCCATTCAGATGGTTCTTGACGTTCCTAGATCCAGACTCAAAAACAGAGGTGACCGTGCTTTCTCAGTGGCTGCACCCAATCTATGGAATAGTTTACCTGTTCATATAAGAACTGCTCGGACTCTGGAAACCTTCAAGTCCCTGCTGAAGACTTACCTGTATTTGTTGGCTTGACCTCCTCTCCTATTGTTTGTCCTGAACCTGTATTCTCTGTTGTGTATTTTATGTATTGTTGATTTTTTTCTGTTAAGCACTTTGGTCAACCTTGGTTGTTTTTAAATGTGCTATATAAATAAATTTGACTTGACTTGACTTCCTGCTTTGCTCCCATCATAATTACTATGGCCACTAGAGGGCGCCACCTAAATATGAGTCGTAATTACTGCTAGTACAAACGACCTATGGTGTCATATTTTTTCTTTTTTTAATACCAGTATTGTGTCAAACTTTAAAATTCTGGTATTGTGACAAGGTGATGAACAGAAACATGGACTTCCTATTCAGGCTGTCTATTTCATCTCAGCAAGGCCAACTCCTGCTGACAGTAACTGTACTACAGGCAGATAAATGATGATCGATGCTTTCTTCAAAATATAATTTCAATGATTAGGTGATGAATGGGTTAGTGGGCAGAAGTTTAATTTAAATTATGTATTATACTTGTTTTTGCATGCTAAACATAGCATACAATACAAAACATTTTATGGTTCCAACCTCTCAAACGTGAGGATTTTCTGCTTGTCAGTGTCATGTTTTTGAGTTTTGGGCTGTTATGGTGGGAATTTTTCACATTTTATTCACTAAAAGATAAAACAATTAATCAAAAGATTGAATAATCGTTAGTTGCAGCATCTGAACTGCTCTTGCGATTTGGCCATGTGGAGGAGCCTATTAGTCACGCAGAGCCACATGGTACATGTGCTAGTTGCCATCAGATCTCATAATGCAATTCACATCACATCACTGTAAGTAAACGGATGTAAAATAGCCTCCTGGCTAACTCTGGCACATTTACATTTTATGTTTTATTAATGTACATTGTCCCTGTTAAATAAACCTGAAATAAAATAAACTAATAAACAAAAGGTTAAATATTAGGTGAATTTAAAATTTAGTACTAATCAAGATTAAACATATATAGTGATTGTGAAATGAGCTTGAGGTTCCAGACTGCATAGTTTGTCATTCCAACTAATCACTTTATCAGTGATTTCTCTGATTAGTTTTTCCTATCAGGTTGGAAAGAGAACCTGCGTAGCCTCAGCCTTGACAGCACAAGTTTGAGAATATCTGTCATAAGGGATTTATTGGCCACCTTCATGCTCATAGTGTCATCATGTGCCTTCTGTATTGAACACAAGAGACAATGATTGTAAACTGCACAAGGGATTTCTTTGTTGTTTAAAAAATGCATCTTTGTAAATGCACCAGCATCCATATGTTGGAAGAATAGTCTGCACATTACACTTCAGATTACTTACTTTGCTCAGTCTTGCTCAAATTGGTCTGGGAATGACTCAACAGCAATTCCACAGATTTGTATTAGGTTTAAAGTCTGGACAGTTGACTTTTAGATTCCTGTTGAAGCCATCTGTTCGTTTGGCTGTATGCTTCAGGCTACTGTCCAATTTAAATCACATGATTTGTTCTTGTGGCACACACTGAAGCAGGTTCTACTCAATGGCAATAACTTTCCTCTAGCTTTACAAATTTCCCATTCCCATATATACTGCCATCACTGTGTGTAACAGTGGGGGTGGTGTGAGATAAGGGATTTTTCCCCATTGCTTACTGATGGAACACAATGTGATCTAAAAATGTCCAAAATAGGGCTTAACAATAAAAAAATAATAAAAATAAAATAAAAATAAAAAGATTTCACTGATATTGCAATTGCACTATGATTTGTGATATTAGACAGAATGATCATTTTCACATCATTATCATTATTCCTCACTGTTAAAATGATTATGAGGGGATTTTTGTGGAGATCTGTACCAAACAATGATATTTTCTTAAGTCTGCAGGATATGATGCATAGGCCAGGACATCTCTGCAGCACAACAATATTTAATTTAAAATGGTATTTTGACACACATTTCACCTTTAACTAATATTGCGCTAGTAGTATAGTAGGCCATATTGCAATTTATAAAACATTTTGATTAATTGTTCAGCCCTGTAGTCCAAACACACAAAACTACTGTACTACTTCTTTCTGAGTTCTGTGGCAGTTTAATGAATTTCTTAGTGCAGTTTCTGCTCTGACATGAAATATCCTTTGCATGCGCAATACACTATGTAGTTATAAATCATGCTAATTACATAGGCCATAAGTAGAGTCATGTATGACTTATCAAAGACACATGTGGGTACTGCATAACTATATTTGTCATGTTACTATAATAGTGTTTGAATATGTATTTTCTTAGACCATTTATTTACTAAATAAAAAAAGAAGAATCATGATCCGATCTGAATCTTCTGTTGGTTGTAACAGCACATAATATGGAAAATTCCACACGGCTTTGAATGCTTTCAGGCGGCACTTCATGTGCAGTTGCTAGGACAACACAAGGGGTGGTAAGCAACTTAACTCTGACAGATTGACCATCCTTTCAGGAAATTGGTTCAATCAACAAGAAACCTGTGTGAAACCTGCATGTGACCTCTACTCATTCACAGAATAGCATTGTACTAAAATGTCACAACTCTACACACATTTGAGCATGTGTGGGAGTGAATGAAACATGTGGAGCAAACAGGGTATGTGCCTCTGTGTAATCGTTCCATGTCTGTGGGTTTGTGTGTGCTTCTGATGTGTGTATGGATGAATATTAACAGATACAGTGTATGGGTTAAGATGACTCACCGTTCCCTCTTGACTGTCACTGTTTCAATTTAATAATAATAATTTAAAAAAAAGACTGTAAACAGACTGTATTTATTTGTAAGAAATTGCTTATTAAGACATGAAAGTTATTACATTTTGTCTCAGACAATCAACAGATCCAGTAAACCCCTGACAAGAGGCTACATCTGTAAGTGGTAGTGGCACATATGGAAGTGGGTGTTTGTACATACCCTAGTCTGGCTTGCTCTGTAAGCAGTGCCGGTATAAAGCCTTATACTTCCACCGGGAGGAGACCCCAGCCGGAGGAAGTCCCTCCTCCGCTTCCTGTGGTTCTCAAAGTCCCTTCACTGCAGTCGGGGCGTAGCGCCACCCAAGACGATTGTGATTTGTTTAAAGACATACAAACAGGCCAGGGATTTTTTTCCACTTCACCGGAGTGAAAGCTGCTGAATCCAGACCTCCCCCAGCATGGACACAGCGCTGTGGAGATAGGTCTGGCTACGTTACACTATACATACCCCTACGCACAAACCATTGTAATGCACAGTTTCTGTTTTTAACAATTTTGAGCATTACTGAGATAAGCGGGTTACCATTCTAGTCTTGTGTGTTCAATACAGCAGACCCATAATGATGCCACGAGCATGAGGGGGCCCATCAAAACTGGCACTGTCCATTTGCATTACCAGTTGGTGACAAGTTCATAGATTACACAGCAACCCCATAGCTACTGAATGGCTAACATGTGACCAAAAGAAATGTGCCTTCATATCCAGCAAGTAAGGAGAAACTTTGCAAAAGAAATAAAAGTTATCCAAGCTGTTTTTAAGCTACATTGAAAGACAACATAAAGAAATGCTTAGGTTATGAAAAACTATACCTGAGTGAAGCTGTTAATAAGGGAGACAAACTGTAAGTTAACCGAAGGCCAATATACACATATAATGCATTAACCATGTAATATTTTATTCAAAATATTATCTGGCAAGTGTTCAATGTCAGTGGTGGGCGGCTGCCAATGAGCAGAGCGGGCGCTTCACTACAGAAGCACAAGCTATTGATTGAATGCATTCTATACATCATGCTTTGCATTCAAGGTTTTATTTTTAAAGATTTTATAATAAACTAAAAAAATATTTTTTTTTTATTGATCGACTTGCACAATTTCTATTAAAACAGGACCAATTTTGTATTTCCTCTTAAATGACTTGATCCGTGGGTGAATTTGTTGAACATTTTGCACGCAAGCCCGTTTAATTTTCTGTTCCTGCATCAGTGGAGAGATAACGCTGAATTCACTCTTATGTTAACAAGACAAGTGAACTGAATAATTAGTTGTATGGCTGCAGGCTGCTCAACTGTCAATGAAGGGTCAAATGTGGCTTGTGGGCTGGGAATTGAGAGTCATTGTTGTTCACATTCAGTGGCAATGTGGCTGTCTGAACAACTAAGTGCCTTGCATATTTATGTGTATGTTAAGGAACTGTGTGTGTGTGTGTGTGTGTGGGTGTGTGTGTGTGTGTGTGTGTATGTGTGTATTGTATACCTTGTTAAATGTTCAAGAGTACTCACTTGGGAAATCCGATCCACTGGAGCGTGAATACTGATTGAAGGAGTGAGAAGAAAAATAAATCTCCTACAGCTTAAAGAATGCTGTTGCTGAAGTCCCAACTAAGACCCAATGTATTTTGAAATACTATCATTTTTCAAGTTTCTCATATTCAGATTCAGATGTGTTTTAAATACACTGTCATTTACACTTAGTCACATGTGTCTCCATGGCTGTTTGCATGCCAGACTGCAAATGTGATTGCATCTGTCTTGCTTTTCCTACCGTAGATATAATTCATGATAGGTCCTACTGCAGTCCAGATAATGGTGGTAATGCACTGTTTAGAATTTGGTTTGAAATTCCACTACTTGCTTATAAATCACAAAATGATTGAGACCAAATTACATTTCTGATCATCCTCTGCAGTATCAAGCCCATGAGCTCTGAGGTCAGGTGTTACTGATCTGCTTGTTGTTCCAAATACTAAATCCAAACATGGGGATGTTAATATTCACACCATAACATACAGAAAATCCATAGTGGATGATTCTGCAAAACACTCGATTAAATTATGTTTTTTTCTTTCTTTTTTACAGCCATTATACCTTTCACCTTATACTATATCTCATATCATCAATTTACCATGTTATGATCATATGTTCAAGATTTTTGCATCATATTCTCTTATATTATGGGGAAAGTGGTAGTCTGGCTTCCCGGGTGATCAGTGCCTGGATAAAGCTTTACTTCCTAACGGCAACAGCCTCCGAGTGTATCAACCTACACGGTGAAGATTTGGATCATGCAATAATGCAGGGATGCTCTGTTCTTTCAGTGAATGATTGTAAAGATCTGCAATATGTTTGCAACATTTTTGTGTAGGTGTTCCACCGAAACAGGTTCCCTCTTGACACTATTTTTCAGAGGGACCATCGGGAGCATGGCACCGCCCAGGAAGATTGTGATTGGTTTAAGGAAATACAAACAGGCCAGAGAGTTTTTTTTCAATATCCAGGTGTGAAAGTGCTCTATAGATCCAGACCTTCCTCCAGCGCGGACATAGCGCTGTGGAGTTAGGTCTGGCTACGTGAGACTCGGGGCAGTGGTGACTGAAAGGTTAGCGAAGCGAGCTTGTGACTGGAAGTAAAGTGAAACAGCGCTTGCCCCTCCCTCATTACCCCCCCTGAGGTGCCCTTGAGCAAGGCCCTTAACCCCGACAGGTCCAGTGGAGCTGCTCAGTGACAGCAGATCAGACTGTGGTTGTACTGCTGGGCAGCTTCCAAAAGAGAGCATTGTTCTCAGTGAAACGCCCCTGAAACTTCCCCAAATAAAGGTTCATATATATATCATCTCTATATTAATACAGACACACACCAAGTACCACTACTTAATCATATCATCAGTCTGGTGTAGGCTGTTACCATATTGCTGACTCTGCTGCTATTAATCACACTACTGTCACTTTATTTTGTAATTTTTGTCCCCATATGCTCTTGTATAGTTTTCTATTTTTCTATTTTGTATTCCATTCTTCATTCCATTCACAGTTTTTTTTTTTTGATTTAGTTTACTTTCTCTATTGATCTGTACTATTGCTGCCCTTGTACTGCTGCAACAATCACATTTCCCCTTTGGGGATCAATAAAGGTTTATTTTATCTTACAGCCTGCTATGCACAGACCCCATTCAAAAAGTCTTGCTTTGACACATATTACTTTTAAATCAAAGCTACAAACATCTATGTTTATTGTTTATTAATTGGATCCCCATTAGCTGATGCCTTGGTGACCACTAATCTCCCTGCGGTCCACACAAAGAAGGACACGCAGCAAGATATAACATAACAGTCAAATACAACCAATCAAACAATACACATTTCATTTGGCCACTTCACTTCATCCACACCGCAACCACCATCTATATACACCATATTAATACACCCACACATACACGAATATACACCCAATATCACATCCACCTACACATACCAACACACACCAAACTCACATCCATCCATGTTGTTAAAGCTTGCTTTGTTTGTTGTAGTGATCTGAGCCGGAAGTGAATTCCATGGAAGCATAGCTCGGTACAAAACTGTGCATTGCTTTAATTGTGTTCTAGATTTAGGGACTGTGAAGTCACCTCTGGTGGTGTGTCTGTTAGAGTTGAATGTTAGTTGACAATATAAACAATTAGGGATTTTTAAATTGCTAATATTTCTGACAAAACAAGGAGCGAAGCTGTCAGCCTCTCCTCAGTTTTCAACCGGAAGAGATTTCCATGCATTTTGCTTGCATTGAAGGGCAAGTCGAGCTGCTTTGTTCTGAGTCAGCTGCAGTTTTCCTCGATCCTTCTTTGCAGCCCCTGACCATATCATTGAACAACAGTCGAGTTGTGATAAGACTAGTCTGCAGGACTTGTTTGGTCAAGTGTGGTGTTAGAAAACCAGAGCACATCTTTGTGACATAAATATTCCTCCCCATCTTTGCAACAAGAGAATATATATGCCGTGTCCATGACAGTTTACAGTTTAACAGCTGAAAGCGGACTAAGGTGGCAACTTGTATAGTGACTGGGAGCATTTGGCCCAGATGCTCCCAGTCGGCCCTGCAAGAGGAGAGAAAACAGAGGGCCATCACAAAATATATATCGCTCTCATGCAAAAGATGTTTTCATTACATTCTCAGAGTGAACTGAGCACGATACATTCACACTGTGCCTGTACATGCCTGTATGTGCGTGTAGGTGGATGTTGTGTGTGTCACTATTTTTAGAGCGAGGGATTTATCTAGTCTTGTCATCACCTCGTGCTCTGATCGAAAAATCACCCTACATGGCTGCCATGGCAACTTCTCATAGTGTGAGATAGGAAAATCTTTGATTCAAAGACGAGTGATTCTTTAAAAAAAAAAAAAACCTGTGAGTTTGAGGTGCCATTATCTTTTTAAACACAAAGCAGACAATGGAAAAAGTAAAATAAAATAAAAGTCAACACAAGTGTAAAATTTTAAACAAGTTTGGAGACAAACAATGCAAATCAAATCCAATGACAATTGCATATCTAGTGTTTCCTGCCTTCATAATTTTGCACAGTAGGTGAGAAAACAGTTCCTGTCATCGAAATTGCAACAAAAGGAAAAAGCACCAGCACATTATTTTTTTTTCCAAAAAATGGACAGTTTGCAAGGAAAGAATATGGTTTGTTGGATTTTTCTGACAAATTGTTATTTTTTTGTTTGGTGTCAGACAAAAAAAGACGCTGCATTCAAATACAGATGAACAGACGTGAGGGCAGCACCAGCTAGGGGCTTCTCTCTTGTGGCCGAGATACAAAGCATGACAGATGCCATGTGCCACCTTAAAGGGCTCAAGCTGGTACTTCACATGATGGAGGAAGACTGGTCTGAGCTGGAGGCGGATGATAACGTGTGCACTCACACAGGCAATGGCGTCAAACTCACAAATCAGTACGGTCAATCACCATTTCCCAATCTGTCAACGCACAGTCCTCAACGCACGCTCTCTTCTTCTCTGCTAGACTTTTCTACAGAGTAATGTCTTCATAACACCGAGCCTTTTGACTCCAACGGGCTGAGATTTCTCCTGACAGACTGCTGCTCGTCAGCCAGAGAGAAAGAGAAAGGTCAGCTAACGTGGAGTGCATTATCACTCAATTCCCCCGTCCTCTCTTCCCTCTCAGCCGCCACGCTTCCTGCCTTGGACAAAAGGACGAACCCTAACTGAGGCAGTGTGTATATTAAAAAAAAACATAGCCAGTGTTGTCCATTATATTGCATTAGCATTTTGATAACTCAAGGCTACTTCCCCAGTTCCACCTCGTTCCCTTGTGTGTGTATGTGATGGATAAGGGTTGGTGTGTTGTGTGGTTAACCTCATTCTGTCTCTTCTTTCTGTCTCTTTGTCCCTCTTCCTTCCTCTTCTACATGCAAACCGCAGATTGACAGTTGAAGCAGACAAAGTTTATCTTTCTTCTTTAAGCCTCTGTTAATGAGACTCTGCCTGGAAAGTTTTTTTCTGAGAGTTAATGTTGGAATTCTTCACAGCTTCACACTTCCTGAGGCTTGTCAAGGGCCTACAAGCAGACTTTTAATTCCTGAAAGAGAAATGCATAGTGTTAGACATTTTTGAAATCCTGGTATGTTAATGTGGGACAAAGACTCACTGGTAGTGGTATTGATACATGGTTGAAGAGCTCCCAGCCCGCTGGCTTGCCATAAAAAATTGAACAGTAGCAAACTGGGTCAAACTAACAAAAATATGTGAAATCACAATGCAACAGTTTGATTTGTAGGTCAAAAGAGGTTAACTGGTTACATTTGGTTGAAAAGGAAAATGTATATTGCATATCCATGTAGTTATTCCTTCAAAATCATTCCCCTGACTATATTTTAATGTAATGCAGGTCAATATCACATTTTCTGATACAGTAGTGTTATTGAAATAAACAATATGTAACATAGATAGTCTTTTTGGCTGAATGTAGCCCAGTTTTAACCTCTGCAAATCATCAAATCAAACCTTACTATGCCCAGATGTTCACTACATTTCAAATGATTGTCTATCCAATTTGCCTCAAACTCCTGAGGGAGACTTTAAGATGTTGTCTTTGTATAATACAGAGCATAATGTAGAGAAAGGTTTTTTTTTTTCCTCTTTTTTGGACAAAATTAAATTACATAATTACAATATTTCTCCTTAACTTTCATGTATCATTGATCATTTGGTTATAGCATTTCAATTACCATGGGTAACTTAAACAACCTTTTGTTAAAAAAAATTAAAAAAAACAAGCGCAAATTCGCAATAGCTGTGACCATGTACACGCATGCATCTATGCGTTCATGCATTCACACACACAGACCATCACAAACACTTGACCTCCATGCCAAATTTCAGCCTCCTGGGGGGAAAACTGTGGCCGCCAAAAGGTGTCAAAACTTTTGTGGACCGACCAATCGATCACCGAACCAACTGACAGAGCAAGCTATTATAGAGCTGCTGGTCGCAGCTATAAAAAAGCAAACTGGCCCTACAATTGCAGGAGCTGTGTTTAGGTGGTACAGCTACTTGTTTATTGGTGGCTAGAATTTCACCTCCTCATTTCCACATGTCAACATTTCCATGAGCAAGACACTGAACCCCAAATTGCTCCCAATGAGCAGACCAGCGCTTCGGTGTATAACTGTTTGTGTGTGTGTGTGTGTTTGTGTTTGTGTTTGTGTGTGCGTGTGTGTGCGTGTGCATTGGTGCAATCTACATACTAGTATTCACGATAGACTCTTGCTGGCTTGAAATGGTAAAAGATCAAAATATAATTCTAATGGATGCATAGGTGAACAAAGGTGATGTGAAAAGATCCACGCATTTGCCACACATTAATACATGGCAGCCCTATACTGTCAAATCTCTCGCTCCCTCTTCAGTGTCAGCATTATGCTCTTTTCACCTCCCTCAATTGAACACAACATCATGTAGGTGAAGGCATTTAAATTTCTCATTTATTTCCATATTGATGTCCTTCACACCACTGGAGTACTACTCACAGTCTTGACAGATACTATGAATATAAGAATGGGTGTGTTTCTATGGATTCGACATGTGATATCTCTATCTGTATAATAATAACCGCAGCTGTCTGTTGAAAAGGCATTGATGTAGCTGCTTCATTCGGAGCAGACGGCAAGGTTAAGAATTGCAAAAATACTGTAAAAATGAGCTGAAGCAACACTGAAGTCGTGAGACTGAAATAGGGGTCTTCCTGTGTTCTGACAGTATTCATTAAAATGAAATAGCCCTGAAATAAAAGAGAATAACCACTGTAAAATAGGCAAAATATAAAATACACATTTATTAAATAAAACCTCCACTTTCAATAGATAATCCACACTTTCCAAAATACAAGCTTTTACTTTGTGACCTTTCATTCCAAAATCACTACTGCTGATGTCCTTTTAAACTTGATATTTCTGGCATGGAATCATTTAGCATTTATTTTCCTCCTTACCGCACCTTGTCAAAGCCCGTCATGCCTGATTTGGACCATGAAGAGAATCATTTGGCTGCATTCTGGACACCAACACTACCAACAACATGGATCAGATTGAATCTGCCTGGTGCAATTGTAACCCAGGAATACATATGTTGGCTAATATCTTAAATCTTGAATGTTCTGATTTTACGTAACATTAAATTATAGTAATGGTCTTATGTATAAAGTGTAGGGGGATCTGTAGTTTTCCATCCACAGTGTTCTGAACATCCACACAGTGGATAATGCTCTTAGAAAGTCTTTAGTGCAGTGACATTATAGCAACTATAAAAATGTCCAAATGCAATATTTTTTTATGATTGGTTGACAAGTATCCATTAAAGGGATACTTTTAGGGATATCATTAGATTGTCAAGGTTTCATAACTGCTAGATCTTTCGATATAATACTCACACATTTTTAACCCACAATCTTGGGAGGCTGGAGCCTATCACAGCATGCATTCGGCAAAAGGCAAGGTAGAACCTGGATAGATTAAAAAAAATATAACAAAACAAATGCAACTGTGTTCGACCCACGGTGACAGTGGAGACACAAAGTTTTCTGTTTTATTGTTCATAGAAAATGTTAGTATTTAAAAAGAAATAAGATTTAACAGTGAGAAAAAGACAATCCCCCTCTCTTTGCTGTCTTTGAGTAATACATGATTCACATTCCCAAATTAAAATGGCTCAACAAAAAAAAACAATTATTTCTTAGACATGGAGTTTGCTACTAATACCCTTTCTCTTGAATTTGGATTAATTTCTCCTGGGGAAGAGCACTCTGTCTGAAGTGATCCCTGAAAAATCAAAAAGGTTAACTGGCCCTTGTGTTTTCACCTCTAAAAGAAGATGCATTCACTTGTGACTTTAAGACCATTAGTATAATGAGCAGGCTGAGAATAATGATCACTGACTAAGGAACCATCTTCAAAATGAAGGATACTCAGCAGAGTGCTTCTTAGAAGGTATAATATTTTGGAAGACTGCAGTAGGATTTCAGATTGTATAAATAATATAAACTAGAGACCATCACACCAGCCGCGATGCCAACTCGGGCCAGGGGCGTAAGGTGTGTGTGTGTATCCCCCTACTTCCGGAGTGAAAACAATACAAATGTTGCTGTCACCATGGTAATGAACAATCTTTTGACCTTTATGCATCCATATTGATGAGTCATTGGTGGTCTTTTCTTGCTTTTCTTGGTTATCTTAATTGCAATGTAGCATGGCAGAGAGCACATGATGTCTAACTTAATCATTAATAGCAGACAGGTCAGGAGTACTTTCTTTACTATTGGATTCATAACAGAAATGGAAGAGTGAGACCCATCGTCCGGACTAATCTTGCAACTGAACTTGTGGACAAATATGGTTGGTCTTTTCGAGCAGTAAAACCAGGAAAGAAACTTTTAGCAAGACAACTGACACAATTCTCGACATGATGATTATGGTGTTTTCCACAGCTCTTAAACACTGATGAAAGTTGACAGCTTTATGTATTTTTTCCACCACTAGGCTTGTTTGTCACCAGGACTTGCAGACTTAGGATGTGCATCCCCACACTAGCTGTAAGCTTGAATATATTTGCAAGTGTAACATTTGCAGATATCATGTCATTATTAACTCACACTGGGGCTGAATGGCTGGAGTCACCTTGCTGTCAACAGGCTCTTACGCAAAGGGGCATCACTGGGGACCTATTATCAGTTGTGATCACTACCTCCGAGTAGGCTCAGTAGGCCATTATCATCTCCTGCGTTGCCTAAACATAACCAAGTAGTTTTGTTTCAATTGTTTCAATCATGTTTAAACGTTTTAGTGTGTTAAAAACTGCAACCGTTTCACAACATGCTGGATCTGGAGGCTTCTAGTATTCGTATTGGTGGTTAACCATGTGAATAGATGCTAACAGCCTTTTCAATCTACTAGTAGGTGTAGCAGGCTCCTTCTAACCCATATCTATGAGGCTGATACGCACTGATAACACCAATTCAGTTGAGTGATAACATCCGAAACAGGTGGAAGAAACACACTCCACAGTAGAGGATGTGACATTATCTTAGTGAAAAACACATCCACTAGTGATGTTACGTGATGATGATTATTATTGTTGTCATCTGTCGGTTGCACACTCTTTGACCAACAGGTGGTTTTGTGTGCACATGAAGCCTCGAGTAATGAACCCTTTTGTGACCTGATTAGCTGGAAAGCTTCACAGAGCTTCATCTTGCCATCACTAACATCCACCAGCCCAGTCTGTAATTGCACTAAACATAGCTTGGTGCTTTTGTCATTATACAAATGTGTCACACAGTATATGCCTTAAGTCAATGTTAAATCCGCCTTGTTTCCCCCAATACCTTTTATTTAAAAAAGATACTAATGTGACAACCCATCCTGTGTCTCAGCTCTGCCTGCTTGTGTTTTCTCCTCCCTCTGCAGGAAATGGGCTGGCAGAGTGCAGGTCGTTAGTGAGCCGGCTCACCTGTGCCATCAATAAAAAGAAAAAACGAAAAAACTTTGAGCAAATGAGAAAAAATGAGACACTGACATCATGTTGATTGGTCTGAATAACTGGACTACTCTTTAATACAGTCTGACAACTTTCTCCAGCTGAGCAGTCCTGTCACGATTCCTGAGTTTTATGGGACTGTCAAAGAAGAAACCATCTGCAAGTGCCAAGAAATGTTCAAATGTGTTAAACTGCCGTACAGCTTGTGGCTGCAGTTTCCACATGAGCAGAGGTGTGGATAGGGATCATTGAGCTGTGTCACTTCTGATCAGCATTCATACAGCCTGAGCATGCGTGCTTCTAGTGTCGCCCCATGTAACAGTGTCCTCCCTCTTCTGGCGGCAGGTGTTGCGTGTCCAGCGTGTTGGGGGGGTGTGAGAAAAGTCAACCCTCTGCTGAATGAATGGATGCACCAAGATATTCAGAACATATCCAAGGATGCATTGATGCTATGTGAACTCTGCACTATGTGTCTATTATGTGGAATTGTGTATCATGGCTATATGACCTGCAACTGATTGTCAACAAATTGGAATATACTTCCCTGTACTTGGTGTTAGGATTAGCCAGGTGCGTCAGGTGCTTTACACTTTGTTAAGTGTTAAATAACTCTACATTCCGACAGCCATCACTGATATAGAGTGTTTGGTCAGTAACGTGGGTCTCCCAGTCCCTCCACTCTGCAGTAAACAGAAAAGACATTTCTGGAATCCTCT
>JAOVVB010022170.1:0-16073 GCA_028570985.1 Heterobranchus longifilis | reverse complement strand
TATTTTTTTAGGCGTGTCACAATATCAGATTTTCACTCCACATTTATCATGGCCAAAAGAATTCATGATAATTATATTGTCTATAGGAAATTTGAAAGAAATATAATAATATAATAATAATAATAATAATAATAATAATAATAATAATAATAATAATAATAATGCTATCAGTAAAATGCATCTTTCACTTTGTTTAGCAAAGGATAATCTACACATTATTTATTACACAACACCCCTAATATATATTTATCATAAGTAATTTCTGTGGTACACACTGCAATGCAATGCACCCAGATGTCTGGAAATTGGGAGGCAATAGACCTTTTTCAAGGACGGCATTTTGACATGTCAGAGTGGGAAAAGCACAGGTGTAAATAATAAAAAAATAGTGATGGTCATTCCTTTCAGAATCCCATTGAGTTGCTTTGGTTTCAGGGTCCTGGCGTTGTGCGTGCTGGCTCACTGGGACACGTGTACAGGACAGAGCCATCGGTAATGTTATTAGTAACATCTGTGCTTTTCTTACTATGACATCTGCTGTAAAAAAGGGCTATGAAATTCTGCACTAGGGAGAAACATTTCTTCCAAAATTCAAAAATCCTCTGCCAATATGAAACCTGAATACACATATTGAAAAAGGCACGGACAAACTCATCCTGCTAATATGAATCAGTACCTGATGATGAGAATGGTGGTGGTGGGTTTGTGTTCAGAGGGAGTAAAGACCACAGCAACTTCTCTGGCCTCCCAGGGCTGCAGCAGCAGACGCAGGACGCCCTCCCCTCTTATGTCCTCCACATTCTCACCTGCCTGCACACAAACATACAGAAGGAGGGAAAAAGGTTTGGAGGGAAAGCAAACGAGGCTGAAGCACAGCAAGAATGACAGTGCTCTCCACGTGTTTCATTAAACAATAGAGTTCGAAAATGATTACACACAGGGAGCCAAAACTCGACGAGTAAATACGAAAAGACAGTGCCAGAACTTTATTTTCCCACGTGTGTTCTCAGGATTTACCTTGGGGGGAGAAGCCAACAGAGAAAACTCTGTAGTGCTGATGTTGACCGAGAGTGGGCTGATATTAAACCTGCCAATCAAAACAGAGAAAACTGTTGGTGCTGGAGCAACATTGCAATGCAACTCCAAACAGCTGAGCACCAAAACAGCTGTAGTTGAATAATTCTCTGTAATATCACAGATATACTTTTGACAGTGTACCATTTGTTTAGGAGGTCCAGAGCCTCCAGGGGGGCCGGGTACAGGGAGAGGATTCGGATCTCTACAGAAACCACTGAAGCGGAAGGATTCTTCAGCATGAATGTCTTCACCTGAAACAAATAAGAACAAATGTTTTAATTTTGCTGCAGACAAATGTCACTAATTGTAAATCCCTTTTTCAAAAATAAAAAATGGATAGTTCTGGTCCTTGAATATGATTGGCTGAGCCGCCTTCGAAGCCGTTGTAAAATACTGCATTACATCAGTATTACTGCAAAATGTCAGATTTTATTGTGAATTTTGATTTACTGGGTGGGTCTAAGCGTGGATGAGTGTTGGAAACAGATGGACAGGATAAGAGGAGACACACTGAAATTACTGAGAGAGAAAACGAAGTCAAGAAACGAAGCCAGGACCGTTAAACAGACTATGTGGTCCATCCATTCACTGTTTTCAGACCTGGTGTGCCAAGAAAGATCTGGCTATTGATTTCAAAACAATCTGATGCAGTCAGTGACGGAGCCCAAATGCAAATCATCCCTGCAGTTTTACTGGCGCCCAAACTACAACGAGAGAAGATGCTGGAGCAATTTCCTTGCTTCTGACCCTGCGTCGTGCCTAACAACGCCCCTTAGCAAGTCTAAAATCACTGTAAACCTTGTAGACTCTTGGGGCTTATTGCTTTAATACACACCATTTTTAGGGAGGAGTCACTAAGTTTTGCCCACCTTGCTCTCATTGACGGGTGTAGCACCAAAGTCCAGAGGAAAGGACGTCTCCACGGGGAGTCTGGGCCACCTGAGAAGACAAAAGGATTAATGACGTTAATGGTGTGCGATGATGGATTACAAGACACACAATGGCATGAAAAAAGCTGTGTGTTGCATTTAAGACTGACCTGCAAGACAGTTTGTCTTTGTGGCTCTGCCATCGAGAGCAGAGCTCAGCAGCCAGTTTGCCGTCGATGGCCCAAGACGAGGGGAAGAAGTCGGGGAGAAGGGAACGCTGCCACTCTGAACGACCTGATGGGATATTAGACAACATTTTAAATTAATAAATGAACACTCAGATTATGACTTTTTATCTCACACAAGACGTTACGCAGTGTCATGTCTCACCTGTTTCAGACAATCTGAGAGGGCAAGGTCGTCCACACTCACTTTCCGCCTCAAATACCACATCTCCCTGCTGACAAACATCACCCATTACCACATCAGATCCTGTGTACTGATCCACAACCCAACACACTACAAGCTACTGCAGAGCTGATACTTTACCTTGAAAGGAGAGGAGTGGAAGTAAAGGGGAATGTGCAGAGCTGTGCCCACGCTGGTGTCCAGACTCAGGGTGAACACCTGGTTGACGGGCAGGGCCCTGCTGAGCAGCTGGAGGGACAGGACACGCCAGCAGCCCTGGGGAACCGTCAGTGGAGCGCTGAAGTTCATCACCTGAGAGACAGGGGGTGGCAGAGTCATCAGCGTCAAATCCTGTCCTGAACTTGGGATCTTATTATATTATAACAGGGGTGTAGTGTGCTTTCCTCGTGTCAGAATTCACTTGACATAAACTAAGAGAAAGTTTAATGATGATCATTTTATCATCATGTAATCAGATCTGCTTTCTTTCATTACACGGGGCAGTGGTGCATACCTTCATTACTCCCTGCAGCTTCTGTGAGAGGCTGGCATTCATCACAGTGACAGGCAGGAGGAGGGAGTTCGTCAGCCACAGATCCACCTGGTCTGCATCTCTCTGTTTCACCTGGAACAGGCTGAACAAATCCCCCATGGTCCTCCTGCAGAGAGAAACAACAACATGCCTTAATCCTCAGTAGAGTTTAGTTCATCAGGAACCCCATCAGCTAATGCCATGACGTCAGTTAGTCGTCCTGGACTCTGACACAGAAATCATACCGTTTAACAAACAATTCTATACATTTAAACATCACATCACATACAAAAGGTCTGTCATCAAGCCACAAAACAATCAGTAAGCAAGGTGATTGATTTGCTGTTCGTTGATAGTTAATTGCTGTTAATTGGCTCTGTAAATTACAGTAGATTTGAAAAAAATTGTCCTCGGTCTAAGTGGCAAGAGACGTCCTAAACTGGCCTGTCTTGTCGCATAATTACGTTCGCCACTGATCAGATCAAGATCAGAAGACTGGATTGATATCTGCTCTCTACAAGAAGCCATTATGGTGCATTTGAAAAACATTTGCGCACATTGAACAATGGAGAGCTTTTTTTTGTAGATCTTTCTTACTGTCGCTGTGGATGACCATATGACTGGACAGTACTCGAGGTGTGACACAACTAAAGCTTGGATCATGTGGTTCAGAGTGCTTGATGTTACACACCCAGAACATTTCCTGGTTAGTTATTCAGTATCACATGTTAATGACACTTCCTGAGCATTTAAGCATTTAACAGTTACTGTAATGGACTTATCGTCATCACAACAGAGATGATAAATATGTACTTTCAGGTGCTCGTCACAAGCTACAGCCACGGTGTTTTCACACAAAAGGATAATTAAGCTTTGCTTTCTTCTAATGGTTTCTCCTAACAACTAACTAACTTTAAATGGTCTCAATATTTACCTGTGTGTGATATGTAGTCCAGGGAAGCTGTAGGTTGTCCGGTTTCCCAGAATTTTTAAACTGATATGATTCATGCATTTCCCTCCCTGGCCTGGCGATGAACCTGAGATATGAAATAAAACAATTATTGAGAAAAAAAGAAAAATAATTAAAAAAAAAATTCCAGTATATTTGGGGAAAAATGCAATTATTATTATTTTTAATATATGACATTATGTGAATTGAGAAGAAATAATTTGATTTGAAATGAGTATTCACCTCTGCAGTTAAGTGTAGCCACCTCAGTGAAGTTTTTTGCCTCTGGTCTCAGGAGATCCTGATTAAATTCCAGGCTGGCCTCCACTTTTGATAGCACCTGCATGTCCTGGGGAGATGAATCATCTTGTCAAAACCTATAAATTGTTACCTATAATACCCATAATATAGCACAACAAAGAAAAACAGCTCACCTTTACATAGAGCTTCTTGCCTCCAGAATTTAACATATAAACTCCTATTTTTGGTTCCCCTGTTAAAAAAGAAAAAGGTCAAACAATTAGAAACAGTGTACATATGAAGAGTATAACATACTATATTTATGAATGGGTTCCATAGTTACATGTGATGCTGATATAGCGCTGGGCGATGAATCAAATTTTATTTTCAATTATGATTTGGGCTTCCAACGATTATGAAAACAAGATAATTGAAATAAAACGATTGTTGTGCCGCATTCCGTTTCACAATGATGCTCTCGTTTTGTCTTGTATTATAAATCCAGCGCACCCTTTCCTTTACATCGGTGCACTTTCACCCGCTTTCGCTGATTTACTGACTGGAATATGTTATGGAATATAGTTTTCAGTATGTTGTGGCAGTGCACTAATATTAAAACATAGTTGATCTTATTTATTTTTATTTAGTATTTTTATAATGTTAATTTAAATGTATATATATATATATATATATATTCTTTATTTATCTTTTCTTCACATTTGTTTTTCAGTTGAATTATATTTAAAGTTCAAGAAAAGTTCAATGAATGCAGGATGTTTCCAAAGTCAAAGAGATAATCGTGATCTCAATATTGACCAAAATAGTTGCGATCCTATCCCTACCCTGATTCACGTACAAATCTAAATTTTCTGCTATAGAAAGGCCTCCCTTACATGAAAACTTCTTACCAAAGCAGAGATGTATTTCATGAGAAAAATGACCTCCATGTCCACAAAAAAATGACAATAAGACTATATACCAAATCACCATCTGCTGCTGACAGAATTAGTCTAATACTGCAAAAACTTGTGACTCTATGAGAAGTTCTTAGGAATACAAATCAAGTGTGAGCAATCAGGATAAAACTATTTACAGTAATTGGACACCAATGCCACTGTTTTCATTTGATCTTTAGCCTCTGTGTTACTCTGGTCAGTGATTCAGGAAAGCAGAACTGATGTCTCCTTATATTTCTCTCATCTGACAGCAGCAGAATCGTTAACATGATCTTATCTTTTTCCCCAGAGTCAAAGTAAACAAGATTCAGGAGAAAGGAAAAAGCAGCCACATGAACATTTCAGAGAGCCTCATTAAATCTACCTCTAGCATCAAAATATAAACACTATTTCAACCTTTTGAACTTTTGCTTCCACCACAGAAACGTGTCTAAAAGATAAGACAATTACTGAGGTAATCTGAGTGGACGATGAAGCAGCAGCGGCAATAAACAAGTATCAAGCTGTGTTTTTCAGTGACGCCGTGCAACATTGTAACATTCCCACAGCTAATTTGCCTCCAGAGAGGTCAAACAAACCCACCTACTGCAGCCGGTCCAGCAGTGGGGGCCATCAGCAGCACCAAAATGTGCTCAATGACGTAAGGCTTGAGCTTGTCCAGGTCAGTGGGCCGGTCACCACGCGCCGACAGATTAATCTGCAGACTGAGGCGCTCCTCACTCTGGAGGCAGGACCCCTGGGACTGGACAGGAAAGACATACCAGTCACGCACCAAACAGAAGGACAAGCATGATAACAATGAGGAGTAACTTGAGAATTAACAACAAATAGGAACAGAAACTATAAAGAAGACAAATGAACAAAAAAAAGGCCACTTTGGATGTTAAAGAGATAAAGACTGTTAGTATATTTCACAAATGAACACGTTGTTGAGGCGACGGTGGAAAGAAAACAAATGGTGGAAAAGTGAATTATTTTCTTAGCTGTGGCATCAGAGTAACCAGATACTTGATACACCAGATACACATTGACAGACAGAAACAAGCAGGCAGTAACTTACTACTACTACCCCCCCACCCTCCACCCCACCCTGTGACTAACACCCTCTTAAAACTGACATGTCAGTACTGGGAGAGTGCAAATCTCACTGCAAACCAGGGCTCGTCTCAGTGGGCCAAACAAAACTTGACGACCTGTAGACAGATGCCCTGGCTTTGGGGCCATGAGGGCTCAAGGATGCAATAGCAAACCTAATCCCTTGAAACCAAGGCTACTGCTAAGTTAATGTAAGGCTCATTTAATCTGCGAGAAGCATCGGCGCTGACCAAAGGCCAGTTCTCGATTTTATTAGCCGAGTCTTGAAAAAGAACTGAGCAGCAGGTGTTGATCTTGGAAGGTGGCTCAGCTGGGACACTCATGTAACAGAATGACACGATGATTTCAGTTTGTATAATTATGACAACATAGTTAGGTTGTCTGCAGCCGCTTCTTGCATCATGTGTATTGCGCCACATGAACACTGGGAGCCCTGCGTCAATTATAGTCTCTTGAGAAGGCAATTAAAAGTCTGGCAAGAGATCTCACCCTCCTCGGGGGTTCTGGAGGAAACAGAAGGCGCTCCGATGACAAGACCGGCTGTCTGTTTAAGTTTTAGACGAGCTGGCCTTCTGCTCCTTCTGCTCAGAGGAGTGGGCGTGACGACGAGAGCAGTGAGAAAGACTCACTACTCACTGCAAAGTAGGAACAAGCTAAAAACGGTGCAGGATCATTCATAATCCTTCATTGGTGAAATGTTCTCCTTTGTACTCCTTTGTGTGTGTTTTTCCTCAAAGTATACCCGACGCCCTCCCTCCTCATGCTCTTTCTGCTCGCAAATTCAATAATGTTTTTATTAACAAGTGTCATTCAGAGAAATGTGTGTTGTTACAAGACTGTACAGCAGGGATATTCAACTTGCTTTGCCTGGCAGGGCACTTTTGCAAAATGACAGGAGGTTAGGGACCAATAAACAAACAATAATATTTATCCGATAAACATTAAAGGGTCCATAACTCATCTTTCTTTGAAATTCTTTATTTTCAAATGAACTGGCCTATTAACTTAACGTGGTACAAGGATTGGCTCTAGGCCCAAATGGCAGATAAATCTGATATTTTACTGCATTTAATAGCTGCAACAGGATTTAAGTTGAAAATGCTTTGGTTACATTTGAAAGACTTTATATAACTTTAAACATAACTTCTGCCATGCAATCACTCAAATGTCACATAAACTGCTCCTACCAAAGACAGAATGAAAAGCATATTTAGCCCGGACTTCCGAAAATTGAACCTGAACAATTGAACTTGTTTCTTTTTTTGAATAAACAAGCTCAGTTTCCATACTTTTTATGCACTCTGGCACCTTATTTACATTCAAAGTAAAAAAGAAAATTCCCAGTGTGAATCAATTTATTTTCCATTGTGAATTAGAAAAAGCAATAATTGGGCCTTTTTTGGTGGAAAAACCATACAAGTCCAAGCAGAGTATTTGAATTAAATAAGTACCTGAGGATTGTTGAACAAACTCTTGGGTAAGCTGCACTCCAGGAGTAGACCCAGTATAGTGATGTTGGAGGCATCTTCCTGCAGGAGAAACAGCAGGACAGACCGTGTAATCAGTTATTGAAAAGATTCAGGTAAACAATAAAGAATATCATCTTTTTCTTTTACATACAAGGCCTTCAATGCTCAGTGGCTACTACCAGGCCACACATGACTGAACTCTAGTGGTGCTAGCCATGCACTACACATCAGAGAAACCCAATACTTCAGCAGAGCAGCTGTGGTTGGTTTGGTCACTTATTGAGCAAATTAAAAGAAACAGTGCAACGTCTGTCTACAGGTCCGCAAACACAGACCACTGAACACTGTGGTTGTCAACTGCTGCAACCTTTAAACATGGTTTACATATTGTTCAGGAAATCACTAATTACAATGCTGATCATGGTGGACCTTGCAAGGGGGGCATACTGGATCCACATTAAGTACAGCTGCATTTAAACCTGTATATGACAGGCTGTCAGATATAACACTGAACTCTCTACAACATCGACAAGAATTCAAATTTCAGTGACATCTAGTAATAACAAAATGAAATGAAAAGCACTAAGGCTATCAGAAAGAAGCACAAATTGTTCCCCATGCAAGGTCTAAGAGTAACTTAACACTAAATACACTGTTTCAGTTTGAAATTCATTCATTCCACATATGATCAGCTGTTATTGGGGTTATTCTGTACTAAGTGCTAGCTAGCTTCTAATAGGCACATAAAGTTTGATAATACATCACATTACATCTATTTTATCATAATCTTTTAAAATATCCTACTAATAGACACAGCATTGTGGCCTTGTCATCAGCGTTATCTAACAAAATATCAGCTTAAACATCATGTGTGATATGAAGCAGAAATGCAAAGACAGAGAAAACAGACACAATATGAATATGGAGATGAGGAGAAGTAAGTATACTGTATAGGTGGAGACTGTTTTTGTTAACTATATGTTGAAACATGAGCAGCTTGCTGAGAGGACAAAAGTCTGCATTCAGCATAAGCAGCAGTGATTATGAGAGCTAAAGTCTCTCTGCACTTGGGCAAGTTGACATTTTGCAACTGCCACCCGACTTCCTGTTGAGGAGGCGAGGACTTCTTTCAGATCGCTACTCACACACTTTCAATGCTTCTAAAACCGTGCGCTAATTTGTCATTGGTTTTCTGTGTTTTTTGCTTTTAAAAATGTGTACAAATGAATGATTGTAGAAAGCATGTATCATTTTAAATGCATAGTTTGCATTGGTTATACTCTACAAGCAAACATGAACATTTTTAAGCATGGACTTTTATTTTTTTCCTGACATCCTTCATGTTGTCAGTGTGTATCAGAAAGCCTCTGTGTGTCGTGCGTGTGGTTATCGGGGCCGACAGGAAAGGGGAAATCAGCTGTTTCCAATGATGAGCTGTTAGTCACTACTCTGCATGGCCTGCACAAACAAACACGGAGGCATTTAAATACATACCTGAGTTTGGGTCAGCTTAATGCTCTGGATGTGAGGGAATACTAGCAGACTATCCTTTCTTTGGACAGACTTTAATGAACCCTGGTGAACTCCCACACCAAATACCTGGAAAATGATATAAACATTTATTTTTTTTAAAAAGATTCACAATACCATGTGCATTATATTAAGGCCAGGCAGCGAACAAGCAAACAAAGTAGTGTTGTTTAGTGGGTCTGGACTGAATTTCTGGAGCAGTTTTTAATATGGTAGCTGAGGTTTTGTGATTATGAATAAAGAAAAAAGAAGGTAAGCTGCTAATAATGTAGCAGGGTATGGCATTTCCCAAACAAATACATTTGTATTCAACTGGTTTTCATCTGCTTCTTGAGGGAAAAAAACCCAAAACAAATAGAGGGGGGTAGTTATTTATAGTTTGCAGGTTATGAAGGACTTACAAATGCTAAATGGAGCTGGAGAAATATAGAAAAAAAAGAGTTTTGCACACTGTAACACTAGCATGTGACAGCATGGTGACAAAGAACCATATTAACTGTATTCAATATATTAACTGACCTGCATTTAAACTGAATAAAGCACACACAGCAGACATTAAGCCCTAAAACAGTTGCTTGCTTGCGATATTCAGTGAGCTGTTTATATATTTACAGTTACTGGCATGTGTCCCAACATAATGAGCACAAAACATACTTATAGATATATATCAACATAGCTTTATGGCACCATTATTTCAATTTTACAGAAAAGGGAATGGAAGGAAAGATAATGAGTGTACAATTAGTCGCCAGATATGTTTGAGAAAAAAGCACATCAAAGATGTGTGTTGTTGGTCTCATTGGCAACATAGAAAACAAGCGAATGACTGAAACATTTACGTGTCTTTGAGGCACGTGAAGGGAGTGGCACTGTTGGGAGGCCGTGCATGAGAGTCCAAGTGTCTGCGTGTCTGGGCGTGTTTGCTTGCCATTTATAAGCTACATGTGAGAAACACTGTGGTGCAGGTTTAATGTGAGATACACGACTACAACATGATACACATTCCTAATGTATTTGGAGTAAACCTGGTCATTATTTGCTTTGGTTCCAGTGTGGTTGACTAACAGCCACATTTTGTCACAAGTTTTCCCAGACCAAACATTGTGACTGCTCCTTATGAGCATGCAACACGCATGTTACAAACTTAAGTTAAAATTTGAAAGCTATAATTATCACTGAGCAATGATGACCAAAGCCTTTAAAACACAACCAGTTCGGGTGGAATAACAAGACAGACTCAGGGACCGGAGGAAAGTAAGCCCAGAGGATACAGCCGTGTGAAGCATGTGAATGCACATTTCCAGACTGTATTCTTATTATTCTACATGCGTCTACTAAGGTGAAGTAAAAGCAAAAACATTTACAATGTCCTAATAAAAGCTATAAGAACAAAAGCACTGTTGTGTGAAACTGCATAGCGTCTACTAATTTAACTGTGACCTAGTTTTACAATTCTTTCTTTTTTAGGTCCTGATCATGCAATGTGAAGTCAACACCAGCTAATTTAAAACAAAAGTCCAACATGATTTTCTATTAGCATAAACAACTGGGTTTTTGACTTCCTTTGTTTATGAGTATGTGCATGCAGGATGAAAAGTGAAAACAAACATGGTGGATGCCAGCTATGTTCTGGGCAGCACTCTGGTTCTGGTGCTATTTTGGATCACACATTTTTAACAAAAAACAAAGGTTGATATGACTAACGGTTGATTTGTAAACTCTGTTATGGCAAGGACACACAATGCATTGTGGTAACAACCCAACATGTGAGCATCTTTCATGCTGCTCTCTGCAGATAAAAGCTGAGGGAAAGGAAGGACCACTTGCATTATGATATGGGATTTCACCATTATCCCAACAGAACATGATCTGGGTGTCTATACAGCAGGAGGTGTATTAATGGAACTGACCTGGTATGACAGCAGCCCATGGGCCGATGTGTTTATAAATAATGTGTTTTCTACATTGCCCTCCTCAGACGGGAAGAAAATTAGTTTAAAAGATGCCTTCCCTCTGGGTGGGATCACCTAGGACAGAGAGGAAACACGAGAAGTTCTTTTAGACATTTTTACAGAGAACAAGACACACAATTCAGAGCCAAATTAATACTTGACGTTATTACTTGTGAATATACATCGTGGAGCTAAAAAGGTGCACACACACAGACATACACATATACGCTTACTCTTCTGTGAAAGAAAGGCATGTAAAAATGCCTGCTGGATGTAAACATCGACAGCAGTGTCACAGGAACTTCCTGGCTGGGGTTGTGTATATATATGGTTTCAGCTCTTGGCAGCCCCAGCGGCCTGTAAAGACAGACAGAACAGCATCATAAATAACAGGCTCTCAGCGAAACCTTTACCCATGTAGCACCATGGCCAGCTGAGAAACTGGGGGTATCCACCAAATTTTAAGGGCACCAAATTGTTTAAACACAATTATGTATGTAATTCTTTTCATTTTCTGATCATTCTGCTGTTTATTTAACTCATTAAGACTAGGTTGTGATGGTTAGTGTTCATTTTTAAAATGCATCATTTAACAGTCAACTTCCATTGGGACATTTAGGGTAAAATCGTATATTTTAAATGACGTCATTTTATGCAAGAAGCAACATTTTTCCAAGGTTGAACGTTATGTATAAAACACCAAACAAGAATATTGCATTCCTCTTCTCACACTGTGCCAAGTGTAACACAGAAATTAATATGAACAAACAGCTTAATTATTATTAATATGTAGAGACGAGCAAATCTAGGAAAACATATATTTATTTGTATTTATAGAAAAGGTTAGATGAAACTTTAATCCACCATGTGTCAGTGTTTACAAGTTGGGGATTAGCCTCGTAATTCGGCACGTCACTCAATAACCAGTGTTTTGCATTCTGTCAATATTTGATGGCTATAAGAGGAAAATCAGCCATTTGCCTCTTTGTCAACAGATGGGTAATACATATAACAAACATTTTAGTGTGACAAAGGACCCAGCGTAATAAGAAAAACCACAAATACAAAAAAGAACATAATGAAGGCAGCACAAAGATTAGCTCTCTGGGTTCGGCCATTTCTACTATAATCTTTTACAGTGACATGTCACCACTCAACATTTTTTTGCTTGGTGACGCCCAAACTAAGACTTACATAATACATCTAACCCCAGCCTTTCCACAAGCACTTTGGGTTAACCAATTTCATATTTTCATTATATTTCCAATTTAATTAACATACAAATCTCTGTTTATAACCTTAAATTCCAACTGCTGTGTTATCACACAAAGGGGATATAATAACAAGGCCATTTAAATGAGTACCGATATTCATAAAGGGTGTTTCATTTACCGTGTATGGCTGACTGAGATGGGATCTGAGGTACTTTTATGTGGGCTACATTACAAGTTGTCTGGGTCTTAAAGACAATCTTGCATAATGCACGGTGTATGCATGGCTTAATGTAATTATAGTTTTATTCCTTCGGATACACAGAGTAACAATAACTGCATCTATACAATGAAATGCAATTCAAAAGCTCTGCAACAAATACTACCACTTTGAAGTTTTTATTGTTCAGTGTTAGTAGTCTGTGCCAGAGAGGTGCTGGTTCATATTTATGTTGTGTTTTGATGCCACACTTTATGCTGTTGTATTGCATTGCATTGTATTAAAGTTATTTATGTTCACACTCAATACACAACAAGTGGGATGTATACACAATGTTTTCTTGTATATGAAGCTTACAATGATTTGACATTTTCACGATTGTATTGTGGGTCAGCCGGAACACAGAAACTACAAACAATGTTATTCAATCAGTGGTTGGATTGCTGCACTTGAAAATTAACTGCATAATCTACAGCATACAGAACATTTTGGAGGAAACTGGGATTTGTATGCAGGTATCTAAATGTTCCTAAAATGGAAAATCCTGCACTTTAAAATACTTGGAAACATGGAAAAATGCACACCATGCACGCTGAGAATTGTCAAACTGTTGTCCATAAATGTTTCACAGACACTGCTGTCACAACACAAAATTGGTAGCGCAGCAGCGGGCACTATTTGTGGAATGTAACAACAAACTATTAGAAGAACTGGTTATTCCAATCCGCACCTTTAGTCTACAACTAACTAGCATGTACATGTCTGCAATGATTTCTCAAATTTGCAATGCTAAGACATTGCTGTGACAGCAAACATTTTGTTAGCATGCAGCAGGATATGATCTGAAAAATTTCAAAATATATTTAAGGACAAGAACAGCTTTTTGACATGTCAGTCCAATGTATTCCATCCTTGTCTGCGTAGATTTATGTCCTCTGATATTTGACATGTGTGTCCACATCAGCAATGATATCAAGATGCTAAACTATCATTGGATAATTCTGACCATGACTCCCTGTTGCAGATATTACAAACTCTATCTACAGTACACAGTCTTCACTTCTCCATTTGGTCGATGCAGAGAAGCTGTGCATGTGCAAGATCGGTCAACAGTCAGTGTGCTGTGCTTAAACAGAGGTGGACACAGTGAAACACCAAGCAGCACATGGAATTTGGTTGAGGAGAAACCCTGATGGAATTAGTGTGGGATCAATGGTGGTCTGTATGTACATGAGTGCCTCTCTCTCTGCAGAGGATATAGTTTAACTCTAACAGTTTGTTCAGCCTGTATAGGCTGTGAGTCAGTAATATATAGAGTCATCCACAATATGGGCACGGTAGAGTGTAAGTATTTGACATAAAAGGTACAGAAATATCTAAAATATATGCATCTTGAGTTAAAAAAAATGAATATAAAAACAGATGTGCAATTTCAGCTTTAATTTGAGTGCTTTTGAACACAAAATAAAAGTAATTTGTTGTGATTCAGGGGGCCAATTTCAGGTGAGTAAAACATTGGTGAAAGAACAAATCATTACCACATTCTTGACATTTTCATTTGAAATGTTCTGTCAAGCCTCAACTGACACGTTTTTCACTTCCTGTTTGTCTGTGAGAGTTTGACTTTACTTTCGTTTCAAGCAACTGAAATACATACATGCACAACAGAATTTATATCAGGCGATAAAGTGGTCCAATCAAATATTTTCTTCTTTTTCTTTCCGTCTTTCAACTTGGTCAAGTGTGCAGAGTTTTAGATTAATTGTCACACTGCATTGTGAGTTTCTGCCTAATAAGCACAAACACATGTTTGGACATGGGCAGACAGGATCTCTTCCTAACTACCTCATAATGCAGTCTGCAGATACTGTTTGTAAAATAATCAAACATCAGCAAGCCAGACAGCCAAGCATGCGCAAACCATAAAACAGATAAAGTGATGTGTCTGGTCATTTTCAGTTCATCCGGGCAACTTCACTTTCAGGGTTATTTTTGTCTTGTTTGGTTACATACATCAGCTAATCATTGTACATCTAGTTTATTTTTTTTGACCACATGCTCTTTAATCACATCTTCAGGATTACTGACTATTCAATACTTCTGGTGTAACTGAACAGTATAATTATGACTGTTCCTTCCTTATGACTGGTGTGTGGGACTTTACATCTCATTTTCTTGTTTTGAGCTCAACTGCAAATTTCCTGAAGCCATATTCCAGTCTCCAAATATTCCTCCAGCAATATTATTAGGATTTTTGGTAATTTGCCTTTCTACATTCCAGACGTATGATACAAAATACTACAAAATAGAAGCTGCTCGTTTGTTTTTAACAGAAGCAATGGGGACTGCTGTCCAACCACAGCATTACGTCTGATATTCTTTCTGTTTTGGGAGTATGGAGGCAAACAGTGAAGGTCTTAACCTTTTTGACTCAGGTCAACCCTCTCCAGTTTGTGTCTGGATGCTGGGAAAGGGAGCTTACTGCCATACTTGGATATCCTGTCTGTTCTTTAAGGTTGAAGGGCCCCCTTGCTTTATGAAATCTTCCCTTTCTGTGGTATTCATCACAGCGACGGGTCACATGCTATGACATCAGTTTTATTTGATCGCAGGTTAAATTAAGTCAAGACAGAGATGGTGAAATTAAGTACATTTTGTTACTGGGCATATAATAGAGTGTTTCGTAATTTTCAGAACAAAAGGAATAACATCTGTGCTTGTTAAGGCACGTCATATTAAACAAGGAAGTGAGAACAGTACTTACTGCATCCCAAACTCCAATGCTGGGGGCTGAAAATGCAAGGGCCTCCCATTCTCCCGTGTATATAGAGAGGAGCTGGTGGAGAGAAGAAAAGTACAAGAGAGACAAACATAAGGCTGAAGGACAGAACTTGAATCTCAGTTTCACTAAAAACTTAAAATATTAGAAGAAAAACATCTATGTTTGCATAATTTACTAACACCTTAAGACAAGAACATTGAGTCTCCTTTCCAACAGAGCATGTGACAGTTCACAGGGATAAATTAACAGTCAAAACTTTTACTGCCACAGGCTGCTTCTCAAACCACTAACTTCCCTGCCTAACAGAGGGACAATGATCATGCCAGCACAGAAATGAGATAACTATCAGACAAACAGGGGAGGCAAATACAGGAGGTCATGGATCGTAATTTAAATGAAGCCTTTGTATAGGAAAACTAGAAGAGCACTCAGAGAGTGCAGACCTCTGCCAAGGCCATGCCCTATCTCGCAATGTTAACTAAATGAATAATGTATCCTCTGCATGATTCAGATATGCTTACAAATACATTCCACACGACTTATATTGAACAAAACATAACAAAAATACAATACAACAATATTACACAGTACAAAAAGTTGCACACTTCCTGAACAATCATTCAAGACTTTCAACAGCTAAATTAATAGTCTGTATTTTAATACAGCAGTCCAGTTGCCTAAAAAAATCCTATCTACCAAATAACACAGTTGCCATCAAACAAAGTTTAAAAAAAAAAGAAGACCTTGATCAATGATCAAGGATTCACAGCCTGTATCCAATCT
>JAOVVB010022162.1:0-16074 GCA_028570985.1 Heterobranchus longifilis | reverse complement strand
TCCAGTGGACTGGGCTTCCTCCTCCTCCTCCTCATCATCATCATGTTTTAATCAGACTGTTTCACAGAGGAAAACCTCCTTTATACCACTTCATTTATGGTCAACTTCATATTAATCTGTGTTTATTTATAATTTGTGTTAATGTATATGTTTATCTTAACCAGAAGGCTGTACTGTGAGTCCCCCCTCACCCCCCCCCTCTGCCAAACAGACTGTAGTCATGACGACGCGCTACTGTGACGTCACAGGCGCGTTTCACACGCTCAATTTATATATTAAATATAATAAAACAGCTCAAAACTAATTGACCAAAAGTTAAATTAATGTTCTAAACACTTGTATGTATCCGCGCGCGCCTTTAACAGCGCACGAGACACTTTCTGACGGTCGGAACAGCCGCCGTTTAACTGACATAACAAACCAAACTAACTCACGTGCTGTAATTAAACCGATTAAACGGCGTTATAACTCACCTTTCATATGCCAGCGGCTTCCGACACCGATGTCCTCTTCTCCAAGGTGCAGCGAGTCCAAACACGATATTAATTCGTCGTGTATTATATATACAAACTTTACAAACTCCGTAGATTAAAACTCCGCTGTATTAAATCACCCGCAGCTGTGTCTTTAAGGAAGTCCCGCCTCTTAGCGAGGCCTTATTGGTGCGCGGTCCCTCTAAGGTCCCGCCCCTTAGCGGAAGCGCTTCTCCTGCTACTGCTGGCCAATCACCGACGAGGATTCTTGTAGCCAGCCAATCAGAGACCAGGAAAATTTACACTTGTGTATATATGCAAATTCTTAATGACGTAGGTGCAGTTCCGCGACCGGTCTACAGGGGCGCATGGAGGGGTTAGAGAACACACAGTGTGTGGTATTTTTTCAGGTTTATGTGGTCTATACGGACATAGGCCCAAAAACGGTACAGAATTGATCCTTAGACTGAGATAATGACTGCTACGAGGTCGGATTTATAAGGACATGGCCCCTGTCCTCATAAACGGAAATGTCCCCTTAATGCTGGTGCGTATTCAGGTCAAAAGTCCTCTTAAACCACAAAAACCAACACACACACACACACACACACACACACACACACACACACACTAAACTACAGGCAATTTGAGAACACCGCTTAGCCTACTCTGCATGCCTTTGAACTGCCACGATTCATGGCAGCAATCGAACCCTTGACCCTGGAGGTGCGAGGCCACAGTGCTGACCACTACACTTTTGTTAATATTAAGGTTAATTCTTGTTTTTTTATACATAAAGAGGCAGTATGTTTCAAAATGAAAAGTTCAGTTGAGTTTTTAATTAATTAAAAGTAAAAGTCATGACATTCCATTGCTATACAAAAATCAATATTTTATTATGACGTCCTTTATTTAAAAATAAATAAATAAAGGACTTCAAAGAAAATGATCCGGCTGGACATAGAGTCAAAAAGACATCTGCTGTACTCTGGTGTCACTCGCTCAATCCACGCCTGCTTGATTGCTCCCTGAAGATGATGTACAGAATTTTCACTACAGAAGTTCCCACATCATTTGAGAATTCCCAAATTTTAGCCATTTTAGCCATGCTGAGGTGGACACTCCCGGCTTCAGAATGTAAAACTCTGGTCACATATTTGCTCCATCCATTGAGTACTGAACAGCTGATTCTAACTAGCACAGCTCTTCAGTGAGAACTAATTAGTGACATCACCTGTTTGGTGTCCAGGGAGAACTAAAATACATGGGATATGTTGTCTTGATACACTGTTATAAACTGTTCTTGAATTGTGTATTTTTTTTCCAAGCAATGGCACAATGATCTAATTAGTTGAGAAACATCTGACTTTAATGACCCAAGCAAAGGAAATCTTCAGTCGACATAGCATGTTCCTAAGATCTATTGCAACTATCTATCTCTGCTTAACACAAGCCTTAGCTGCGTTAATGACTAGATGAGAAAAGGAAGCAACGGAAGTTCAACAGCTCTCTAAACCAAACCCACTATCACACAGAAATGAAAAGAGGGTCTTTATTTTCAATCAACCATCAGATGCTTTTACCACAAATGACTCATATGTGATAATACTTTTGTGGTCATACACAGAGCCCACACCTACATGTGCTAACTGAACATCCCGTTGCAGGGTTAGTTCTCTTTTACTGCTATAATAACATGCACACTCCTGCAAAGGCACAAGCATTAGTTTTTTCAGTCACAAGAGCATTGATGAGGTCATGCGCTGATGCATTTCAGGTTAACCTAAAGATGTTGAGTAGGGTGTGCAGGACAACTGGCAGTCTCTGGTCTAAATCTGGACCATGAGAGGTATCCATCTGAACCGCAAAAAAGCCTTTTAATGTGACGAAATAAATATACCAAAGATTATTTTCGAATAAAATCAAATTTCGAATTCAGCTCAGTAGATCTGTCTAGGTCACGGGTTGCTACACTGTTGCTATGTTCAGACATGTAGTCAGTAGTGCAGTAAAGCAAGCAGAGAGGGGTGCACAAACAAATGAAATGTTCAGTATGTAAAAAGTTCTCAAAAATGAGGAGTTTTCTGAGATGAATGGGTGGAGAAATTTATTCGCATTTATTCTTCCTGCATTGAGCTCTACATGGCCTGTGGGTCTCATTTACTCAGAGTCTGTTGTGGTTCAAAAGTGGCAACATTAAACACCATTACGAAACCAAACAGTCCGAGGTAAGGGTGCGGAAAATAAATGAGTTCAAGGTCCAGTTTGAGCGAGCTACACAGGTCATCTCTCACTCACTCACCACCCAGCAAAGAGAATATAAGTGTTCACTGAGAATACAGTGGATATACAGTAATACAGTGCTTTTTTTTTTTGCATGTTTATCACACTTTACTGAGTGAGATCATCAAACAATTTTTGATATCACACAAAGATATTCAGAGTAAATACTGTACAGTTGTGGCCAAAAGTTAGAGAATAACCCAAATAATAATTTTCACAAAGTCTGCTGCTTCAGTGTTTTTTAGATCTTTTTGTAATGTTACTTTTTGTTTCTATACTTTTTTTTTTTTTTTTTTTACATTAAGTTTATGCAAAGAGTCAGTATTTGCAGTGTTGAACCTTATTTTTCAAGACCTCTGCAATTCACCCTGACAACTGTCAATCAACTTCTGGGCCACATCCTGACTGATGGCAGCCCATTCTTACAAAATCAGTGCTGGGAGTTTCTCAGAATTTGTGGGGTTTCGTTTGTCCTTTGGAGGTTCTCAATGGGATTAAGGTCTGGGCAGTTTCCTAGCCATAGACCCAGAATTTCTATGTTTTGTTCGATTTCTATGTTTGTTTTTATGTTGTTATTTGTCCAAGCCACTTAGTTATCACTTTTGCCTTATGGCAAGGTGCTCCATCATGCTGGGAAAGGCATTGTTCATCACCAAACTGTTCTTGGATGGTTGGGAGAAGTTGCTTACGGAGGATCTTTTTGTACCATTCTTCATTCATGGTTGTGTTCTTAGGAAAAATTGTAAGTGAGCCCACTTCCTTGGCTGAGAAGTGACACATGAATGGACCCCACACATGATTGGTCTCAGGATGCCTTACTGTGGGCATGACACTGGACTGATGATAGCGCTCACCCTTTCTTTCCAGACAAGCTTTTTTCCAGATGCCCCAAACAATCAGAAAGGGGATTCATCTGAGAAAATGATTTTACCCCAGTCCTCAGCAGTCCAATCCCTGTACCTTTTGCAGGTTATCACTCTGTCCCTAATGTTTTTCCTGGAGAGAATTACTTCTTTGCTGGCCTCCTTGAAATGTATGAAGGTGAACGCTAACGTCAGTCCTGTGTCATGCTTACTATAAAGCATCCTGAGACCATAGGTTGCTTGTAATTATATAGTATATGCATTCATTTGTTGAGATGCTTGTACTTATCGTATTCTTCAGTACACCATAGTAACATCTGACAAAAACATCTAAAAACATTGAAGCAACAGACTTTGTGAAAATTCAAATTATTAAAACTTTTTCCCACAGCTGTACAAAACACATCTTTTAAATGATGATTTAATTTAATAAGGGGAAAAAGTAATTGCCCCCATAGTGGGTATATAAAGGAATCACCCCCTTTAAAATAATCACATTTTGTTGCTTTTGCAGCCTTAAACGAGGACAGACACAGTTTTTACTATTTTAACTTTTAACATCCAACATTTTTTTCTATCCCACTGTAATTTTTTTTTTGCTTGTTTATTTGTCATGTCAGTAAAATGACCTCTTTTTGCCAAAGTAAGTGTTTCTTGACCAAAAACTATCCAGACTTAGAAGCAACATTAGAAGTGCATCTTATGAAACTCACAATGTTTCAGTCACTATTACAAAAGATTAACCCTGGCCCTTGGCTATATGAAACCCAGTACGCATGATTTTCCTGTGTGAACTCTGTGAAGCGTAAATGGTCATGACACATCAAGGAAACATTTAGTTAGTCACTTGTAAGATGTGTAGAGGAGCGATGGGGTAAGTAAAGTGAGATGGTGTGAAACTGTCCCCCCAGATGCCCTGCTCAGTTTCAACTTCCCCTGATCATGAGATCAGCTTTTCCAGGAAACACTGCTGACGCATCTGCGTACAGAACATTACTACATTTTTATCCAAATACAGACTGATAGATTGTATGAATTTTGTATTTGCAAACCAGATAAAAAGAACAGGACAGAACAGAAAAGGAAGAGAGATTAAACCTTTAACATAAACAAACTGTAGTGTGACAAATGATAGTGCTTTAATGGTTTGTGCTTTTTTTTAAATAGCATTAGTATGCCAAATGACCAAATACAACTCTCTATGGTCTGGCATGAAACAGTCAAAACAGGCTTTTTTTTTTTGGAGTAATCAAACATCAGCCGATGAAATAGATTTACCAAGGGCTTTGGTTTGATAAGATAGATCAAGACTAAATCATGAGGTTTTAAACATAATGTTTACACTTGGACTTTGGGACATAGCTGACATTGAGACTATTGGCATGCGTTTTCTAGTCCTATGTTACACAGAAGCAGACTGTTCATCATGCAATATAAAGAAACACATTTTTTAAAAATCATCATTAATTGCAAACAGTTTATATACTGTAGACTTAAAGGTCCCAATGCTAAATGTCTATTTATTGCATGCACAAGTACTGCACATGTTGTAAATGACAAAGACTAATTGCATAAATTGCTTCGGAGGAGGAAACAAATGAGAAATCTGTATGATATTTCGGGATGTCCAAAATGTTTCCTGTAGCTGGAGAAAGTTTGGATATTAACCAGACTCCAAGAGAAAACTTTTAACTCAAGCATAACAAAATAAACTCAGTGAAAACTCTTATGAAAAAAATAATAATGTAGCACCACTGCGCCTCAGGAAAGCAGATGGTAAGATAAGCCTGCGGTCATGCTGTGAGCAGGTTTGCCAATAAAATAATACACGTTCAAGTGTCTTCCACATTACACCATTTACATGAATAAATCAACGTATACGTATATATATTATTATATATTATTATATATTATTTATATATATATGTATATATATTATTACGTATATACCTATTTATACCTATTTATTATAGGGTTACAGGGGGGCCTGGAGCCTATCCCAGGAGACTTAAGGCACGAGACAGAGTACACCCTGGACAGGGTGCCAATCCATTGCAGGGCGCACACACATACTATAGTCAATTTGGGAAGGGCAATTAGCCTAATCTGTCTATGTCTTTGGACTGTGGGAGGAAACAAGATCACCCAGAGGAAACCCACCAAGCACAGAGAGAACATTCAAACTCTATGCACACAGACCCATAGGGGGGGAATCGAACCCAGACCCTGGGGATGTGAGGCGACAGTGCTAACCACTACGTCACCATGTGCAGAATAAAATGACCACGTTTCTCTATTTTTTAGGCTAATGTAGCAAACAAATAAGAAAGGATTAAAGCTATCATGCATCAGAAAAATTGCATGCTTAGCACAGATGTCTGTATAGATGCTGAGGTAAACTCAGTGCTAACCCAGGAATAAAATGTTTTGGCTGATTTGCCGCATTACCACAAGGGGACATCAATTCCATGTTCCATCAAGTTCCATTTAGAGGCGACTTTTCTTGTAACACAAAGAAAGTAGTTTCACCTAAGTTTATTTTAGGACCTTATCTCCTTCCTGCTCATGCTGACATTTCTCATTGTGTAACGTGTTCACAACACATAACCACCTGTTTCACCATTACACCATTTCTTGCACTGTGAATTTGAAAGCATTTTCAAATTCCTAGAAAACTCAGTGGTAGGTGTTTCGCCTGCCATGCGGAAGGCCCGGGTTCGATTCCCAGCCAGTGCCCAAACCCCAGCCACTGGATGCAGTGCCGTCCCAACCCCGGATAAAATGGGAGGGTTGCGTCAGGAAGGGCATCCGGCATAAAACCTGTGCCAAGTTGTTGTGCGGACTGGGTATTCCGCTGTGGCGACCCCTTGCTGGGAGCAGCCGAAAGATCAACAACACTGTATGAAGATTTCTGCATTTGACTTAATCTTTCTTTACTAAAACATAATCTTGACCAATTAGGTGTTAGAATGCTGGTGTATGTTGAAGAAGATAATGGGTTATTGTTGAACCCCATTAGTGAATGTTGGTGGTTATGATGTTTAATGGAGAATAAAGGTGAATGCTAGTGAATGTCAGTGATTGTGAAAGTTGATGTTTAATAGAGAGCAAATGTATAGGTAAATAGGTGAGTGTTTGATGGAGAATATTGCTGTTTAATCACTTTTAATGCTGAGTGTTGGTGTTTGATCATGACTAGTGATGGTTAGTGGAGAATACTGATGTTTGATGGTGTTTAATGGAACATTATTGAGTATGTTATTCTTTTTGATTGTTGGTGTGTGATGGAGACAGCTGGTGTTAGGCACTGAAGTTTGGTAGTGTTTGGTAGTGTAGGATGTTACTAAATGTCAGTGTTTGTGAAAGTAATTGTTTAAGGTAGAATGCTAGAAAATATTAGTGTTTGTGGTCTTTAATAAAGAATGTTGGTTTTTGGTGGTGATTGCTAGAGACTGTTGAAGGTTAAGTTTTTGATGCAGCAGTTTAGTATGTGTCCCCGAATGCTGGTGTTTGATGGAGAATGTTTGTGTTTAATTAAATGTAATGCAAAGTGTTGGTGTTGGATAGAGAATGCTGGAGTTTGGTGAAGAATACTGGTGTTTGTTAATGTTTCATGGAGAATGATGAAATATGTTAGTGTTTGTGAACGTCACTGGTTTTTGATGGTTGAATGTTGGTGAAATTCATGTTTTTGTTGTTGGTCAATGGGTGGAATGTTCTGAAGGTTAGTGTTTGGTAGTTTTTAATGATTTGTTTGGGGAAGTTTGTTTTGGAAAATATTGGTGTTTGGTGGATAATTTTTGTGTTTGGTGGTGGTTGCTGGAGTGTGATGATAAAGATAAGTGTTAGTATATAAAGGTAAATATTTGGTGCAGAACACTAGTAAATGCCAGTGTTTGTAATTGCTGGTGGTTAATGGAGAATGTTGGCATTTAATTGCAATTAAATTGGTGCATGAGGGGAAAATGGTGGTGTGATGGTACTGTATTTGATGGAAAATGTTAGTGTTTACCGGAGAACACTGGGGTTTGTTAGTATTTGGTGTACAATGATGAATTATGTTAATGTTTGTGAGTCAACCGGCATTCTTTAATAGAATTAATGGAGAACATTGGTGTTTGATGGATAATATTTGTGTTTTGTGGGGTTAATGGACAGTTTTATGTTTTGTGGACTTTATTGAATATTATTGGTGTCTGGTGGAGAATTATGGTGTGTGGTAGTGTTTCATGAAAAATAACCACGCATACTAGCGTTTGTGGTCTTTTTTTTATGAATGTTGGTGTTTGGAGATGTTTGTTAGAAAATGTTTATGTATTATTTGTGGCCTTTATTAAAGATTATTGGCATTTGGTGGAGAATAATGATGTTTGCTGATGTTTTATGTAGAATAATCTAGCATGTTAGTGTTTGTGGTCTTCATTTATGAATGTTGGTGTTTGGAAGTGGTTGATGGAGAATGTTGGAATTAGTATTGGTGGTGTTTAAAAAAGAATGTATGTGAATGCTAGTATTTGTTGATGTTAAATAGATAATGTTAGCTAATGTAAGCTTTCCATTTTCTGCTCTCTGAGAGCTGATAAGCTAAGCCAAGCTTGGTCGTGTTGGGAAAAATGAATGAGAAGAGTTCAATAAGGGGCTTTTGGGCAGAGCTGGGAAACTTTCGGTGCGGTGATATCAGCATGGAAGTGCGTATGTTACTTTGTGTTTGAATGAGTGTGTCTATGTTTATATAGTGAGACAGGGACAGTTTATTTATATAGGTTTCCATTAGAGAACAGCTCCTGATGCTAACTGCTTTAGTTTAAACACAGACAACTCAGGCAATCTGGGACACAAACTCAAAGTGAATTTCTCTCCAAAACCACTTTGTTCTGAAAATACACTCTTGATTCAATGGATTAATATTAAAGAACATTTAACTGATTTATGGTTTAAGCAGAAATTGGACAATGCTCTGAAAATGCTTTTAATCTTAGGACATTGAGCAACATAAACAACCAAGGTGTGGTCTAATTTAAAGTAAAAAATCACTTATATGCATATATGTAAAATATATACATTTATCCCCTTAACACTAAATGAAGACAACCAGAATTGGTTTGAGGAGTTTAAATTTGCAATTATGGGCTTCAATATTTAGCCTTTAGCTATGTAGCTCTAAAAGTCTGAATTATCCTTTGGATCTTGACTGTTTATTTTATATTTGTATTCATTTCATAGTTAATTACTAATAAGGGCCACAATAGGTTCATGTTTTTTTTTTTTGTTTTTGTTTTTTTAATACGTAATATTATTATGCATGTATTGGCACAATACTGTATTGTCTAATGTATCTTTAAAAAAATCATCTGTCTTTTTTATTTCTTTATCATCCTTGTCAAGAAGGAACAACTTGCAAATAAAAGGTCAAACTGAGATTAATAAGAATTTTCCATTTCCTTTAGCTTTATTTTTGGTCCACTTGAGATGTCTGTTGTTTTTCCATAGGGCAGTTAAGGACAAACAGATGCCCATCATACAGCTCTCATTTCCTGCTCTGGCTCTGCTAGAGGACAAATCAGCCTCCTCCTATACAGTACATCATGTCTGATTCCATCTGTTCTTCTGGCTGTATAATTTATCTGTACGAAACAGGTACAGAATCTAAAAAAAAGAGAAAGAAACAAGAAGAGATATTATTGAGTAAAAAAGAGATATTATCTAAGCAACAAAATAATTCAGTTTTACTAAAGTGCATTAACATGTATTACATCACCAGACTCAAATATAGCTCATGATATGTGAAACAGATTGTGATTTATTACCGCCAGAGGTAGTAGGATGCAAGCGCTGAGTGAATTTATGAAGGATTTTCCAGGTATTGTTCCCTGAACAGACGGGACGAGTAGGAACACAGGCAGATCTGCAGTCATAAATTAAAGAATATGTAAACAAAGTCTATACACAAAAAAACAGAGTACCATCCGAAAAGGTATAACTTCATGATTAAACAATCACAATGTGAACTTAAATAATACACACACAAAATACAAAAGTGCAAGCTTGTAATCTTGTAAGTATTGTTCACAAATAAAAATAACACCAGCTTAATTCCTGATCTCTTACATAGCTAGCTGACTACAGTTCAGGCACACAGCATTTGATTTAGGCTCAATTCATTTATCCATGCAAATACTCATGGATCTTCTGAGTAAATCCATGGGTATTGCTCAGAAGATTATGGGATACACCAAATGCCACCTAAACATTTCTTGCCCAAAACCATACAAACATACCATGTTTGGTCCACTGAGTGATCGACTACCAATGAGTGAGGGCTACCAATTATACCACAGTGGGCACAAATTAGGACCTCTGTATGACCATAGAATCTCAAGACCCACTGCGCTGTTGTTTCTAAGACTAATTCACTCACTCACTCATCGTCTAAACCGCTTCATCCTGTATTCAGAGTTGCAGTGGGCCTTGGATCTATCCCGGGAGACTTAGGGCACATGGCAGAGTATACCCTGGATAGGGTGCCAATCAATTGTTAAGCATGGCTTTGGGCTGTGGAGGACACCGGAGGGGTCAGAAGAAACCCACCAAGCACAGGGAGAACACACAAACTCCATGCACACAGACCCAAGGTGGGAATTGAACCCTGGAGGTGCACTAAGCCACCATGCCGCCAGACTAATTACTACAAGACCTCATAAGAAGTTTTGTCTATTAACGAGTGTCTACCTGACCTGAGGGCTAGTCTCTGTGACTCGTGGGAACTCATTCTATTTATTAAGCAAGTTTCAACTTGAGAATTTACTGACATGACAAAAGGTTTTATGAGTAGCAGATGCTGACATAGATCGTCAGGTAGACCCAACCCGTTCTTAGAAGTTTTACTTTGATTTAAGTACATCTCCAGAGAGCACATTACAGTCTGGCATGTCAGTTCAAAGATGATTACAGCTTTTACACTGCCAGTGTATACCAGTAAGACTGGTCTTAGGATTGTAGTCATTATTTCTGTAGGAAACTTTAGTCCAATGTCTAGGTCAACCACTTTTTCCACTCCCAGGTACGACTGATTATGCTTGAGGCCAACAAGTGTTTTTGAGTGTTTGACCTTCGGGCTGATGGTGCACAAGAGATATACTGTAGCATTGTTATTCAGCCTTTGTGTCTCAACAGTGAGCGCCAAGCATGTCAGGACCTGGTTGTGCTGGTCTCCATGTGTATGTGTATGAGTGCAGGTTATGATGATGTTTGCTCATTTTCCATAAGTTTTTTTTTCTTTACCAAACTACCGATCTCAGTTTTTGGGAGTTGGAAAAGCATCACAATTGCCTCTCCTTAGAAAATGAATCTACAAATCTCTTCAGGTGATTTTTCTTTTATTACTGTATACCTATCTTCTCCACTGACCAAGCTACTAACTACAAGCCATCATAATACCAAAACCTACTGTGAACAAATACAAGTTGTTTTTTTTGCAGCAACAGATCAGTTTATTAATCTAGTAGATTAGATTATAATATTTGGTTATAATATAATTTAATGTTTTTGAAGCCATACACTGGTTGGACAATCTACAGTGCTTTATGAAGATAATAATAGTATATACAGTATAAACAAAATAGGACATGGGATTTACTGGACAAGTCCACATTGGTCTGATTGATGGTGATACTGTACATATACAGTATGATCATAGCCTTTATAGTGAGGCCAGTGGTAATCTAGGGATTTTTTTAAGCAAAGCAATATGTAACGGGAACTACATTTTGTATTGCTACAAGAAAAACGGCATTAAATCTTTTAATTTCCTGTATCAGAATAAGGAATTTTCATTTTGTAATTGCCTATCAGTAGTTTTTTCTTTGCTCCTATATAATCTGCTCTAAACCATATTGTTTGTGGGTACAGTACATATAAAATCTATTATGGAAAAGCAGAAAATTACCAAAATAGTGTCTCAGTGTATAAATTTGTGATAGTGTGTATCTGAAGTCTTTGACCTTGAATGGTGCATGCTATATGTGTGTACTTTACATTATAAACTCTGTCCCTGATATATGCAGACTTGTGGTGAGCAGAGTCTGAAACTTTGAAGAACATGTCTAACACACTTACCACTTCTATTACATCCACCACCAATATCACCTCTGCCATGCCACTAAAATGAGAGGCACCTCACAAGTATGCCCCCTGGTCAAATATCATGAGAGAAGAGGATGGAGACTGTGGGCTGGAGAGATTATATGTCACAGCTGGCTTAAGAATTTGTGGCTTGTGATTGAGATGTCTAGACTGACCTGTTCAGCCTGTTGGCGCTGCAGTAAAGTAAGAAAGGAAGGAAGGAAGGAAGGAAGGCTGAAAGGAAGGAAGGAAAGTAGGTTAAAATATCAGAAAACAATAAAAATAATGAAGATGAGTCAGACATTTGTCTGACCTAATCAGATGCAGATTATCTATTCACCAGCAGAAGGCAGTAAAGTGTGCTTGCTATTATAAATGTTAAGATTATGGAAATTTGAGCACTGTTCATTAAAAAGCAACATTGCCATGCCACAGCTCCACAGTCCCTGGTTCGATCCTGATCCTCGGGTTACAGTCTGCATGGAGTTTCTCATCTTCTCCCTGGGTTCTTATGGGTTTCCTCCAGATTTACCAGTTTCCTGGATTGTCAACTCTGATTTGCTCCTTCATGTGAATGTATGTGGATGGGTGTCCAGATTTGAACAGGTGTCCCATGCAGGGTGAACTCTGTAACCACTGTGACCCTGATCACAACAAAGCAGGTACTGGAGAGGAACAAATGAATTGATGATGAAGGAAGAATATATAGGATATGTTATAAAGATTGACATTAAACTCAAATCATTATTAACGAAAGGGTACCCGTGAGTCCGTGCAGATCCTGACACCTACCTGCTGCCATTACCTAAGAATGGAGTGTGTGGTCAACTCGCTGTTGCTCCTCAGGCTGCTCCAATGTTTTGGCAGCCTTTACCTCAGCCTGTCGTATGCGCTTTCACTGTAAATGCTCTACAGTCTGATACGAGGTTTCAGTAGCCATGAGCTCAGCCTGACATACTTGTTTTTCATCATAGATGATGCTGCCTACTGTTACATGGGGTGTGGATCGCCTGTGACACACTCACAGTACGACGTAATGATCACACTGCCTACTGCCTACTAGTGCACCACTGAATGTTTGTTTTACATACTGTATATAGTATATAGACAAAGGCTTTTGGGCAAATTTGTTAATTATTGAATTTAGGTGTTTAATCAGGCCCCGTATCCCCAGGTAATGGCAATCTTCATGCTTACTAAGCATACCAAGACATCTTGAACATTGCTATGCTTACAATGTTGTGGCAACTTTTCTATTTCAACATGACTGTGCCCCAGTGCACAAAGCAAGCACTATAAAGACAGAGTTTGATGAGGAAGAACTTGAGTGGCTCCAACACAGAGCCCTGTGACTACAACCCCATCGAGCACCTTGGAATGGAGATTGTGATCTAGGCCTTCTTGTCCAACATCAGTGCCTGACCTCATAAACGCTCTACAGAATGAATGGGCACAAATTTTGACAGAAACACTCCAAACTCATGTGGACAGCCTTCCAAGAAGTTCCAAAAAATTTTTGTCCATATGAGTGATTTGACGGCGGCACGGTGGTGTAGTGGTTAGCACTGTCGCCTTGCCCCTCCAGGGTCCGGGTTCGATTCCCGGCCAGGCTCGATTCCCGTCTCTGTGTGCATGAGTTTGCATGTTCTCCCTGTGCTCGGTGGGTTTCTTCCGGGTACTCCGGTTTCCTCCCACAGTCCAAGGACATGCAGATTAGGCTAATTGGCGTTCCCAAATTGCCCGTAGTGTGTGAATGTGTAAGTGAGTGTATGTGTGTGTGCCCTGCGATGGATTGGCACCCTGTCCAGGGTGTACCAATAGACAATAAAATAAAATTTAAACCAACAATTTTGTTTAAATATGTGAGATGGTATAAAAACCATAAGGCTTAGGATTTATAAGACGTTTTAACCAATTTATCTTAAACACATGGTTGACATCAGATTGTGCCGCTGCTTCAAGTTAGTCGTACTAAATTAAATGACGCCTGCAGCTCAGGGAAATATGGAAGTAAAATATAGAGGAAGATAAATTGGCACGTAAAGTGTATGCAGCGATAGATAAAGAGAGCGAGCTGATAAAAGAGTTTCATGATGCCCAATGTTATCATTGTACAAATAAATACCTGGGTACATCCCTAAAAGATAATGGTTTGAATTTAACAAACTACAAAGAAAAGTATAATTGTATAAAACTGAACTGTAAGTCATGTGGATGAGCGATGACCTCGCAAATAACTTGGTGAAGAGACACTCCCCAGTGAGTTTAAAAGGCGCAAGAAGTTAGTATAGATTCTGCAGGCCCTATTCTGCCAAGCTCTGTGAGGAAAAATCAGTATTTCCTCTGAGCTATTGACAACTGCACTAAAACCACAGGCCACAGAGGAAGTAATACTACAGTGTCTGAAATAATGGTTTAAATAAGCTGTTATCTATTCGTGCTGATGGCGCCCATAATATTTCAGGGGGAAAACGTAAAGGAATTTTTAGATGCGGTAAGGTTGGTAAGGTCAGTGAAGTATCAACCCCAATGTATTGCGTATGATGAGGGACAAATAAGAAATATTAAAGAATGGTTTGCCAAGAATAGAGATACAAAGAACCCCTGCGTTTTGAACATAACATTTTGCCGACATGAAAAATCCTAAATTAGAAAGTCCTGAAGGGCCAATAATGTCTCATGCATTAACTTTACCCATGTCACAGAGAGAAATGATCTTAGCTCCCTGACCCCATATAATCCTAAAGATTGTGCTATATGTGATGAGGCGTATACTCTAGTATTGGTGTGGGGAATGGGACAACCAGAGGCCTCCAAAATCCCACCTATATGGACAAAAGACAGCAAACTGGTGTGGCAACAGGTTTATTCCTGGTGCCTGCGCCGTGGGTTAGATGTCAGTGTGTGGTAGGTGCTGACTGAGGCACCCAAAAGTGATGATTATAGAAGAAGTGTGCTTGCCTGCAGTGTGTGCCCTGTAGAAGTAAGTACAGACTAAAGATGATTAGACATGATTGGAATGTATCAGACACCCGCGGTAGCCTATTTCTTGAGGCTGCTCTCTATTGAATTGGCATTTATTTGTGAAAAACAGTAACAGAATCCAGAAATTATTGTGGACAAAAAAAAGATGACTAAGACTAAGGTGTAAACCCAAGAAGGGCCCAAATTGGTTAGGAAATTAGAAGATGCTACAGCGGCGAGATTGTCAGTTAAGCCCTGTAATGAAGTGTAGTTATATTAACCCTTTAGGCTACAACAATTCAAGCACCATTGTAATTTGGTCTGGACTTAGCAAGCTCCATAACTCCTTAGGAATATCTTGGAGGTTTCCATTACTTCAAGTGTATTGAACCAAAGTATACCCTTTATTTTACTGCCGTCAGAGGGTGGATAAGGGAGAACTTAGAACTTAGTATTTAAATACTGTATTAGATTTGTTCTGTTAATACATTGCAAGCCTTGGATTACATTGCTGCACCGCCGGATCAAATTATGAGACTGTTACTAGCACTGTACACTTTCCAATGGCCTGTAATTACAATTATGGGAGATAAGAATTGCATAAATGATACGCTGGTGAGTCCAGTAGGGATGACACTCAGAGCAAGCCTGGAACAGATATACAGTACCATACCAAAAGAGGTGAGTATGCTAAAAATGATAGCGACAGATGTCCTTATATATTGAGGTAGATACAGGAAATGGTCTTCCCCTTAGCTGAGTTGGCCATTCCTATTCCTTTGCACACCTGCTCTGAAAACTTAAATAAATATGATGGATTATGGATATAATCTGTGTGGATTTACGTACTCCAGTAGAGGAGTAGTATCCGGGTTGACAAGTTCTATACCAGTTATTCCATTGCCCACTGGTAAATTGGTGTCAAAAACAAACATTGATTAAATTTAAGACACCACCTACCCTAACTACCCAAGATACCACTTTGATTGAACCCTAATTGAGCATGGGTACATAACATGCATTTGTATATAGGTTATGTGGATGATTCTGTATGGTATCAAAGATGGGGGACCAAATCGAAAAGACATTGTGTGGTGGAAGAGTTAAAAATATAGACTTAACTAGTATCTGTTTAAAATGTTTTCCTTCCATGACAACCTGTGTACTGAGAGATGGCGGGGGATATTAAATGCTGTGTCTATATTATTTTTCTTATTTATTATTATAATTACCTCTAATTTCTCTAGGAAGCATATTTTGGTGGCACGGTGGTGTAGTGGTTAGCACTGTCGCCTTGCACCTCCAGGGTCCAGGTTTGATTCCCGGCCAGGCTCGATTCCCGTCTCTGTGTGCATGGAGTTTGCATGTTC
>JAOVVB010022153.1:0-16075 GCA_028570985.1 Heterobranchus longifilis | reverse complement strand
ATAGTGTAATACATTATGTCATTATTTATTTGGTATTTGTTCTTTTAAACAGACTAGTATGTTATTTTATTGTCATACCTTGACATGTTTCAACTGCTGACTTCCTGCAGTCTTCCTCAGAAGCGTCACATGACGTTGCTGTGACAATAAAATAACATACTAGTCTGTTCTGTTTAAAAGAACAAATACCAAATAATTCATCAAGTTTGGACTAATTTAACCTTTCTGGACTAGTATGTCATGATATATTCTAAGACAGTTATCGTACCATGAAAAGCTCATACCGTTGCAACCCCAGATGCAGGAGACACACGCAGACAGCGGAACATAGCCTATTTACTAATGTTAAGTAAAAGAACAAAAGAACTTAAATTTCTATTCTTGCCCAAAATATATAAATCCAAACACTTTCAATGACCTGTGCCTAGTTATGTCTATTGTCAAAAACTTTCGAGGCCTTGACTTTTTCCTTTCAAATTCACAAACTTTCAAGGATTTCAAGGAGCCGTGGGAAGTTCAATGGGTTTACTACATATGACCACCGCAACAGCTTTCATAATTTCACATTCTCACCTCCCTCCCACGGCTTAGCGACAGTTTCTGGGAATCCTCGGTCCATCCTGTAGGTGAGTATGTCCCCGTGGACAATCCTCAACCTCCCCGGTGCTGCCTCGGACAACAGCTGTGGAAACGGATGACATTAAGTGAGAAAAAATTAAAAGGTGTTCAGAAAAACTAAGCAATCATCAGTCACTCTGCAGGAGGTTAACGATGCTGCGGTTGAAAATAGACTGCTCTCGTGCAGCTGACAGGTGACGGTGCTGGAGCTTTTTATTCTGCGTGACCTAATGACCTTGACAGCATTGTGCGTAAGCCTGTATCATTGTGGCCGCTCGATTTACCTTCAGCCCCGGGATGAAGCGCGTGTCCTTCTCCACCACGAGCACGTCCGCCGCCCCGGCGGTCAGGATGGAGCGGGTGAGACCGCCGGGACCGGGTCCCACCTCGCACACGTGGGCATCCTTCAGACTGCCTGCCTGACGCACTATTTTGTCTGAAAAGATGGAGATGGATGACCAACTCAATACTTTTGCATACACTCTGTGAATTACGTACTAACTTAGTTAAACTCATGCATCATATAAATTACACCATACTCTCCAATTAAATGTCTTCATCAGAGTCTTAGGTATCTAAATTGAGATTAATAGCGAGTGATGTTAAAATACCTGTCTGCCTGTGTGTGATGAAGATGAGGTGCATTAATCTAACAGTCACCTTGTCCAAGGACGAGAGAGCAGATCAGACCTGCACTGCATCACTGATAATTATATTAAAGCTCGAGCTCTGCAAGGGCTGTAAACAAGCCACTCGGTCCATTCACATCAGAAGGAGATCTACTCAACCTCGCCCATACAGAAAAGCCTGTCGCTTTCAATACCTTGAAACAAGGCTATGTGGAGCTGTGCAATCAAGTGCACTGAAAAAAAAAACACACCATTGTGCCCTCTGTGCAGACATGGTAACAAAGAACAGGAGGTATTGGTGCACTGCAGCGAAAGAAAGAGAAAGCAAGAGTGAGGCAGACTAACCTGTGAGCCTCAAGTCCAACAGGAAGTTCTGGGACAGCTGTTTCTCAGCTCGCAGGTTGTACAGCTTTATGAGCTCGCCTACAGTAGGCAGGGGAGGCAGACGGAAAGACGCCAGTTTCCCCGAGGCGGCCATTGTTCAGGGGAACACTGAAAAACAAACACACACAAAAGGTGAGGAAAAAAAACTATGATTGATGAGCTTCCTTCCTCAGCAGCAAAGCAATTCAGAAGCTGAGAGAAATACAGAATAGGGGCATGTGAGGCATTAATCCAATTAGTCGACTGAAAGTCATTTTTCATGCACAAATGGCAGAAAGTGCTGTTTTTAGCCTCTCAAATATTGAGATTTCCTGCTTTTCTCTGTTTTATATCATATTAAATGGAATACCTTTGTGTTTTGGACCAACAAAAAATGACTTTGAGAAACTGGGATGGACATTTTTCATTATTTTCTGACATTTTATAGCCTGGGAGTGGGAACCAGAACCTATTTCGAAGTTCAGGTTTCATTCATTATTACATATATGCATTTGCGAATTAGTCTGGTGATGCAAGGCTAGACATTTTATAGACCAAACGATTAATTGAGAAAACAATCTGCAGATTAATCAATAAGGAAAATAATCATTAGTTCCAGCCCTATTAATGGTAATAATATCCTGTCAGTAATAACATTTGAAAGATTTTGTGAAAAGTATGTTAGGTCAGGAGTGACCTTTTGAATTTCCAGACACTGAAAGTGTTATTTATTTAAAGTGATTCTGTTATTTTGGCATGTCCCTTTACAGCTATGATGAGTTGGCTTTATTCTAACCTTTAAATTCAAACATGTTAATGTTTCCCCACAAATGCTGCAAGGACATTGTATGTGAGACAGCATGGCCTTAATCTATAGGTGTCTGTCAATGCTGTCAAACTGTTATCAATTCCAATTACTTCTTTATCAGGTCATGGCATTGATTACCAATGTCTAGCCTAAAGCTGAAGTGTCAGTGCTAAAAGGTTGACTGTGTTGAATGTTAGGGTGTCTTATAATAAGATCTTGTGCACCACCTAGTGGTGTTATAACAGAATACTAAATGACCAACATAAGAACAAAATCAGGTGTTGTGTAGAACTGCAAAGAGTAGTACAATAACACAAATTTACACAACATAGGACATTTTCAAAAAACACAAAAAAGCAAGGATAACCTGTACACACTATGACACTGTATACAAACTTTATATTATAATAGCTGTACACATTTAAGTATTATATGTACTGTATCTCAGCATTTCATTCATTTCTGTGACGACAACTAAATTAAATTGTTATTTTGGGGATTATTGTTATTGTAATATTGTTAAGTTTGGATTATTATCTAAGATATAAACTTAAAAGAAAATAATGTAATACAGAAAATTGTATTAAAAAATGTCAGGAAAACACATCTCTGATGCAATATTGCCAGGAAATAATCTGCTCAAAATTCATCCAATCATTCATCCATCTTGTTTTACATAAACTTCCTGTTCACTATTTAGGTTAACTGTACAGTTTATCAATTGTTCTGTATTGTTACTGTTATGCATTGAAATATGCCATTTAGTCAGGGGTCGTTCAATGATAGAAAAGGGGTCCTTTAAGGAATAAGATTGGGAACCACTGGTGTATAAGACTGTTTCCCTGCAGACATGCGTTTCCCCCTACCTAAATCTGAAGCAAACATTATCCCTAACCCCAGCCACTTGTTTTATGAGATGCTTAACCTGACCCCAACCTTACCCTGACAAACCTAACCTAACAAACCCTTCCGGAAACATCATTTAACAGCAAGGAAACTCTATTGGAAGGGGGAACTGAGTTCAACACATTCAATGTAATTCTTTCACTCCATATTTTTGAAAACACGCTGTAGTGTATCTAGTTTACGGCAAAAATAACATTATAGAATCATTTGCACATTGCTGCACATGGATAGCATTAGCTGTGTAATACAGTAACATAAATTAATCACACAGGAGGCAGTGAAACAACCTCAAACTGGAACAATTAACTTTAAACTCGTGTTGATAGCTGACAGAGCTGATACAGTCGTTAGCATTGCAGCTAATGTTAGCTTGTTGGTCCACATGCTGTTAACAGAGCCCCTGGGTAAGGCTGTGAATTTAGGAGAAACATGTCATATTGTCTATAAAAACCGACGTAAGACTGAGAACAAACTACACACCGAATATAATAAGGACAGAAAGCTAAGAATGTACAAGAGTTAACCCACGTTTGTCACCGGTGCTGTTTCCTCCCTTACATTTCCTTATTCGTCATTCTACTGACGTCCAATCAGCATGCGAGCATTGTAATATAAGCCAATCAAATTCAAGGAGGCGGGGTTTTTGCTTTGCCCTTGAAAAGCAGTTCATTGTTGATGTAATGATGTGTTATAACCAAAAGAGGGCGGTAATTCAATGATGGTGTAGGCCTACTGTATTTTTATTTACAGTAAAATTACAAAAAAGCAGTACTGGTTGATGTAGTCTTTGAATCCTAAATCATAATCTCATTATTTACTCTCATGGTGTTCCCTCTATGCATCAGTGTGAAATACAAGAATTTCACATGGCTTGAAAAAAGCTGCTCTCTGACAGAAAAGCCACATTGTAAATTATACTAATGCATCCATACTGCATGAACAAAACGAACAAGAACAGTAACATGTAATGCAGACATTTATAAGAAGAAAGAGACAAGGTCATAAGGGCAATGACAAGGGCACATTTATTGTAGTGCAATAATTACATTCATAGTAGTGCAATGTTTAGCCTACATTTATTCTAGTGCAATATTTACATTCATACCAGTGAAATGTTTACATGCATTCTAGTGCAATACATATTCTTAGTCTAGTGCAAAATTACACTGGACTTGTTCATTTTACTTATATATGTTTGAACCTGTGTTGTTGGCTGTGGATGTTTGTTTGCTTGTTTTGTCTTTTGTGATGTTTTTCTTGAGGTCTTTTTATTGCACTGATCATAGACTGTATATATACAATCTATAGCACTGATCAGGAGTAGCGCTCCTAATTTCGTTAAAACACAATAAAAGCTTTCTATTCTATAATTAAGCATCAGGCTCTCTCAGGCTTGTAACACACAATATCCCCTGGTTCCACTATCATTAGGCTTATAAATCTAGCTTTTGACATCTCCATAATGTTGAAACTTCCTCTTTGTTCAAAGAGGAAGCAACACCAACAGCACACCATCAACAACCTACACATACAACATCTGTGGTGGAGTCTGTCTCTGACAGATTGGACTTCACAGCCACAGCAGACGCTGCACTAAAACTCCCAGGCACAAGAAATCTATGGTCTTCCGAGACTGCGATGGCAACGAATGTTGAACTCATTGAAACCTCTGCAGCTTAAACTGATAAGCAGCCAGCTGCGTGCCTCTTGTCCAGTGCAGTGCAGAAATTCATTGTGTAAGTGTTTTGTCATGCTGGATGATGCACAGCTGCTGAACCCCCGTGGCCTTGTGGTCTCCCCGTCTCTGCTCACGACCCACGCTGGGTCAGGGGTGTCGGAGCTTAAGATGGAAATATCCTTCTCCTCCGGGGTTTGGCGGATGAGTGGCAGCTCTGTGTCCTGCTGCGGCTGACCTTGGGAGAGAGCTCCGGCCCCTGAAGGTTTCTGCAAAGTCACATTCTTGACACTTTACTCAATTTGTAGGAAACACAACAATTATACCAGACTATTCTTGGTGTAGTGTATCATGAATAGATGATCAGAATGACATCATCTGGGGCTTTGAGTGGTCATACCTCCCAGTGATACCCTATTCCATTATATCCTACAAAACAGCCAAAAGGTTATGCCTCTTTGATTACCATTCAATGAGCATCACCATTAATTAAAAACATCTAGTTATGGCTTTTACCTGATGACGGCAAAACAGTCACCAGACCTCCAGACTGCTGCCACTCCTTCTCCATTAGCAATTGCAGTAGATGAAGTCATGCTTGCAGCATAAGAGTCTGTTGTTATTACAAGCTGAAGTCAAAGCTGTAACCCCGAGAGCTGCAGGCACCATAACCATATCCTTTGAAAAAGACAATAATGCAACCAAAAGCATGCATGATATTAAAATATTAGCATGTTTAATGACTTTTCCACATTTAAATAGTGGCGGAAGAAGTACTCATATCTTTTATTTAAGTAATAACGCAGTCTAAAAAAAATACTCAGATACAAATAAAAGTCCTGATTTCAAAATGTTACATAAGTAAAAGTATTAGCATCACAAATACTTCAAATAACAAAAGTAAAAGTACTCATTGTGCAGAATAGCCCATTAGCCTCATATACAATACAATATATTATTGGATTACAAATTGTGATGCATTCATGAGTAAGCATCACTTTAATTAATGTTGAGTCTGCTGGTGAGGCTGATTTAAACTACTTTATATACCACTGGGTATTCTATAATAATACTACATCATGATCATATTTTAACTGATTATATTTTTCATTAATACTCTGGGGTCTAGCCCCCTTTGTAAGGGGGGTGGGAGTGGGGGACAGGGGATGTTTAAGGGGAGATAACAGGTCAACAGTAGATGCCACAAAGAAGTGGTGTACAGCATCTGAAAGCTTTAATTTTAGATGCAGCTCATTATGAATCATGTGTATTATGACCATGACCATGTTCTATTATGTCTCATACATTGCTGCAGCAATTTTGGGGTTGATACCATTTGTTACACAGATTTTGTGCACAATTTAACCATGTTTAACCATTCGAGAATGGATAAAAATGGTCAAAAATCCCTCAAAATACCACAACCTTTGACATTTGTAGATTTCTGTAAGAATTGCATTTTTTGGTGATTTTTTTTGGCGAGCACTTCTGTTCTGGAAATTGCTCAGAAACGTATTGTGAATATATCTATATATCTAAAGCTATACATGCCCTGAATACCCTCTGTCTCTAGTTTGTGTTTGTAAAGTTTCATGAGCCTGTGATTATAGAGGTCATCTCAACATGTCATTTTATATGAGGTCAAGTTTAAAAAATGGTCTCACTACAATGAAATGGCTACTATGGGGACTAACAATCATCACACAACTGGGCTCATTGAACCCACAACAGTCTCATCTTTCCAGTCATGCATGTAATTGAAGACTGTTTATGGACCCCAGTAAATATTCAAATCCACCATTTTATATAGGTGAGAATAATAACATGTGTATTGCATGAGAAAAACTGCAGGTTTTTGCTCCAAACTGCATGAGATGGGAATAAATTTGACATTTCTGTAAAGGGGAAACTCATGGGTACCCACAGAACTAATTTTCATTCAGATATCTGGAGGTCAGAGGTCAAGGGACCCCTTTGAAAATGGCCATATTTCACTCTAAATGTAGTGGAGTAAAAGTATAAAGTAGCATAAAACGGAAATACTCAAATAAAGTACATGTATCTCAAAATTCTACTTATGCACAGTACTTTACATTCCATCACTGCATTTAAGTGTATAAGACACAGGTGGTAAAATTCCAAAGTAATGTTGTTTATAGTAATAATAATGTCAATGAAACTGTTAAAGCTCCATGACTTCGTGGTCTGGGAAGACTTGGCTTCATTTCATGAGAAAGAAATCTGCCATGTCAACACAGGAGGACGTTAGAGAGTCTCTTCCTCCATAATGCAACTCCATAGTGTATGATCAGCAACGGCAGGAAATGAAACATAAGCAATTAACATTTCTGAGATGGCAAGTCATCTCTTTAAATGAAACATCAGAAGAAAAACAAAGACAGGAATACTTAAGAGTATATAATTTCCAAGCCAATTTAGGAGAACAGACTTAACAAAAATAAACGCACAAAACCACAAGAGATGAGATGTCCTACAGTATGTTCAACAATAACTTCTCTTATGATGATAATTCAAAGGTGAGTATTGTGTTCTGGTATTTTACTGGATGCGTTATTATTGATGCTGTAACAAGTTCAGCAGGGTTAACTGCCCAAAAAGTGAAACCAGATGTATTTGGATTACTTGCTTTAAGAATTTACTATGGCAATATTGTATTTCACTGAACACAAAATAATTGAAAATTTGGTAAAATAAACCATATTTGTTTTAGTAGTTTGGAGGGAGGCCACACTAAATCTCTTGAATTGGGCTCAAGACATTTTAGGATGAATACAAGAAGTGCTTGTTTAGAGAGTTTGAGTGAAACTATTGTGCAGTATGATGTCATTTTGCTTCTTTTTATAGATACAAGATTATGTACATTCATCACTTTGGACAGGACGCTGTTACTGTGTTCGGAAGTGGAAAATCTAAACCATGATTGGACACACTTGTCTGTCAACCTTAACAAAAACTCCTATGGTGCAGCACCACATTAAAGAAGTTGTGGTACTTCTACATTGGAATTCTTGTGGTAATCATTGTGTTCCTGTGATACATGTGTTGTGGTATTTTTGTGGTAGTCTACTGAGATTTGCTGGAGAATTTGCTATAAGATGTGTGGTCTTCTGTGGCACTCTGTGCTTTGTACGAGTCCAAGTCTGACATTGTAATTTCTGATTATGAAGTGTGGAGCAAAAAGAAATATGCAAATAATGTTCCCTGTGTGTTTTGTGAACAATGAAACCAAATGATAAGTTCTTGTCAGTTAAGTCTGGAGGTTTTGGTGGCAAACAAACTGAGGGTGGTCTCCTGATGCACCATATGGCATTAATATTAAATGAATAGTTCAGCATTTTGGGAAATGCATTAATTTGCTTTCTTGCCAAGAGTTAGATGAGAAGACTGATACAGCTCTCATATCTTTTTTTTTTTTCTCGACGTTTTGCCTCTATTCATTGTACATCTGACGGTAGATAGGGGTCAGAGAGAGAGAGGGGACAACATGCAACAAAGGGTTAGCTTAGCTTAGCTTAGCTTAGCATAAAGACTGAAAACAGGAAAAAGCAGCTGGTCTGGCTCTGACTAAACGTAATCCACCTACCTGCAACTTTAAAGCTCATTAATGTTTGTTTAATCCGCACAAAAATTGTGTAAAGTGTAAAAACGACAATTTGACATTTTAACGACAATTTGACATAGTGGCCTAATGTCTGTCATAATGCCATTGGGCCCAAAAACACTTTTTCCCATAGACGTACATGCGAAAAGAGTCTGTAAATCAGTAGATACATTTTTAGGAGCATCACAACCCCTGCAGAATAATTAGTTTCATGATCAGAATTTGATCCATTCAGCCCGACAACATTTGGAAAGTCTAGAAGAATCATTTAGTCGATGCGATGGGCTTCTTGCTCCACTGAGCAACTTTCATAAGGATGAACGGGGCCCTGCATCCAACACTGGTTCTCTTTATACATCCATGGTCTCCAGTCTTTATGCTAAACTAAGCTAGCTGGCTGCTGGCTACTGGCTCTAGCTTTATATTACCATGTAATCTTCTTATCTAACTCTCTGCAAGAAAGCAAATAAATATACGCCTACAGGTGGCCACAAGCATAAGATCTACCTGTATCTTATCACTCCAGTTTACACATCCCTCAGTTTTTCTTCATCATGTTTTGGCTTCCATCCTTTTTGCTAAAAACCTCTTTAGTCTCTTCATGGCTTCAGGCCAGGAACACCATGTCCCCCGTTGTCTTGGCCTCGTCTAATCTCACTCTGCATGGACAGCTCATTAGCATCTGTCAGCGCGCCCAAAACTGAAAATGGCCCGAGAGAGCTGAGGTGATGTCTGAGCAAAATAAGTGGGAGTTGATAATATTGCAGGGGTGTTTTGACGACGGACACGACTGTTGGATGGGACCTCAGTCATTATTTTACTTCGGGTGTGGGGTGTGTGTGTGTGTGTGTGTGTGGGGGGGGGCATGTGACGACAAGGTAGCGTTGAGGGACGCATGTGAAAAATGAAGTTGTGTGTGTGTTCTTGCAGATAAACTGTGGATTACAACATCAGCGGACAATCTACAGTGTCTTATGACACTGTAGATTAATTTGCCCTACATGACATCGTCTTCTCTTCCTATGTTTCCTTTGATAAAACCGTCAACAAAGATTTACACTGAACTTCCATGCAGCTGGATGACAGACCTCAATTCTCACAACAATATTTTTTTATCACCCATCTTGCATTAGTTAAATCAGAGTGCTATTCAATCTGATCATCATATAAGTGTGGGAATAGCAGCTACTTCAACCAGCATTTTCTACTATGATTCATAAGAACCGCAGCCCCAGTGGGCCCAGACAGGACCACCGTCCTGTGGGCATTATATATACAGATTGAAATCATAACAAACCTCTTCCTCACTGGATCCCACCACATGACTTCATTCTGGGTGTGGGAAGTATGGCATTCAATCAAAACACACTTCTCATGACCTCAGTTTGGACAGATCGTCCTCTTCGATACCGCATGGAGGGGGATGACTTCATATGTGGGGAGGAAGGCGCCTGTCAAACAAATGTGCTTTGTTTCTTTTTTTTTTTGTGTTTTTCTTTGCTCTGATTTTTTTGTCACATACAGGACAACAAAAAGGTGAAAAATGTCTCTGATGTTGTTCCAGAGCTGGTGAACTCTTTACCTTGCATGGCGGATGGATTCTCGCAATATCACGAGATCACACAGCTGTCTTGATCGCACCGTATCCATCAAGCGTTTGGGTCAGGACAAGATCCGACCGATCAGCGTCCTGTGAGGAGCGACTCGTAGCTACGTGCGTGGTTTAGGTGTTCTGTCTTCTGTCTGTGCATTTTGTCTGTGCATTTGTGTCTGCTGCAGTGTGTTTTCGCTTCATTGAACAAAGCATTACGTCAGCCCCACACCCATATAATTCCACACCAAACTACTCTTGGGTCAGATCTGCATTGCAACACAAGAACTGACAAAGAGGGAGTGAATGTGTCCATCTGACACAATTCCTTTGTGAGATGTGTTGGTTAGCTGCCGTGTTTTGTTTGCTTTGGTTTCCACTTAGAGATAAGATGGTCATAATGTTCTCCTCTCTGTCTCGTGACCAGACAAGACTTTTTCTTTAAGTAAAAGAATCCAGGCTATGGGGCACTCCCATGACTCCCTAATGATTCATACATAGCATAATGGTCAGGATTAAATCAGCACTGTTTCCTAAAAATGACACAACAAAACTGCATCCTCAATTTATGTTTAGAGGGAAATGTATTTTGTCCTGGATTATGTTTGTCTTTGACGTATTACGTTCTAATAGAAGTCCATGTAAGTCCATGTTGGGAGGAGATCAGTATGCATGGATGAATAAAAAAAAAACACAGGCTGTTTGTGTCCTCTGTGAAACCAAAAGTCAATGCTGACTTGTTAAGTACATAGGCTAAGTGAGTTAACTTACATAGCATACTTAACTTATATACGTAACATAAGTTATGTAAGAAACGTACTTATTTTAAACCACATCATGATCTTTCTCTAAACCTAACCAAGTAGTTTTGTTTCAATTCACAACGTTAACCACGTGTCTAAAACTGTGACTGTTTCACAACATGCACCGGCTGCTAGAAAATTATGTTTCCCCTCGAAACATAATTGAGAATGCAGTTTTGTTGTAGACAGGGTTGGATACGGTACTACAAAAATCCTCCAACTACCCAGCAATGTAGAGATAACTAATAAACAGTCAGAGATAATCATGAAGTTTGAACTCCAAACAAGACATGAAACATTAACCAGTAACAGATAACAGGGCCAGGCTAGAAACAAAGAGATTTGACCGGTAAATGCTTTCGTTTTTGTTCAGCCCTGTCGATATTAAAATCATCAAAAAACACCAACAACCAATCACACTGTCCAGTGAAGCTCACCTTTGGCAGACAAGAAAACGATTGCATTGTCCATATTGACGAAGATTGGAGAACCTTTTTACCCTGAGCATATTATTTATGCTATTGTTGATATGCTATCTATCATAAGTCATCTGCAAAATAGTAACCAAATTATTTTAACTCATCTCCCACATATGTAGAATTCAGGAAACTGCAACTGTCGACCCTGAAAGATGGGTAAATGCTCTCCCACAAATCAAAAAAAACTAGGTGAACCAAATTTAGGTGTGTTTATCTTCTACTGCTTCCGTGCACATGTCTAACCCAACAGTGCCCTGGCAGCAAAGTGAGCTATTCCAACTGATGCCGAGCACAATTACTGTACCTCAGATTTAGCTCGCTGGCCTTGTTTTCTGCAAGTGGGGGCCAAAAAGACCGTCTATAGCTGCCAAAGTCCTGGAGAGTTTTGGCCATACTCAGGCTTCCTAAGTCAGCAATTGGTGGTTCCTTGGACCACTGTTGGGGCTTGGGTGGCTGCTGTCACCGGACTTTCCCAGCATGAGAAAATGGCATAGTTCAGCTGTCACCAAGGGTCAGCGGGGAGAGTTAACTCTGTAACTGGCCAGCCAAAACATCTAGCATTCAGCTAGCCTCAGCTGCTAACAGCGCCCGTGTTGGCAAGAGTGGACGAGTTAAATATAGAACTATACTTTTAGCCTCTGTGACTCCCAGTCAAAAAGAGTAGAGAGAGAGAGAGAGAGAGAGACAATGGAGGATGTCGCTGGGTGTGAAAAGATTTGGCCCCGTGACAAAGAACATCACCTCACCTCTGCCTTTCTCTTCACTGGGCAACGACCTCTTTCAACCACTGAGAGGGACAGAATAGTGCCTCCCTCACCCTCCTCCTGCCTTTTTTATTCTCACACACTCTTCAACTGACTTCTCGAAAGGATGGGAGGGAAAGAGGTGTGTTTTAGACCGCTATGCAGAGCAGATCTGGATAGGCTGTGGCAGTGAAAGAGGGAGGGAGGGTGAGAGAGAGAGAGAGAGGGAGGGAGAGGGAAGTTACAGTTATTGCTCTCTACCATTCCCTCTCTGACCTGAAGAACTGAAAGGAGAGAGAGAGAGAAAGCAGAGATTGAGATGGCTCTTGGCACAAGTCAGTAGTAACCACAGAGGATATTAGTGGATACTTTTACTGCTTTAGTGGCTTTTCTCTAGGATTACCCGTAGTGTGACTGCTCAAACCTGGGGACAGCACAACAGCAGGTGAGTCAGCCTCTCTTGGATTTCTAGGCATTCTTGTTCTCCCTGCCCTTGTGTGGGAAACAGACAAAGACACCCATGTGCTTCTGGCAAAGTTATCAGACTGAAATACAGGAAACGTCTCAGGTACAGGTGCTGCTGCTGAGCTATCATCAGTTTATTGAAGAGCATTCGCTGGTAGAAATCCGCCGTTCTGCGCCGTATGAATGAAACGACTCTTCCCCCAGAAGCACGCACTTAATTCATACTTTCAAATAATATGGATTTCGACATGTCGCATTAATTACCCGCCCATGAGAAAGACAAGGGACTACTCTTGGTGCAGTTAATGGCAATACAGATTTGGCATTGTGACAATGCATACAGAAAAGAGGGTCATGAATCAAACATTTCTCAATGAATTCCATCTTATGTTGCTGTATGAATAAGGCCATTTAGTGTAAAGGCTTTTTGTGCTTTGCACGTGGGAAGAGAAGCCCACAACCAGACAACAAGGGATGATATTGAGAAATGTTGGAGAAAGAGAAGTAATCCATCTTATTTGTCTGTTCATGTTTGGGAATGATACACTGCACTCATTTAGAAATACACACCTTTTTCCTCAATTTCTCCCACAGCCGTCAACCCCGACACCTAGTGATGGGTGAAAATGAACGACTCGTTTTTGTGTCCGGTATGTCAGCCTCTCGAACGCACCGAGTGCAAATGAATCAACGACGAGAGAAGTTTTGTGGGTTGAAGTGTCACCAAGAAATATTTTGCAAAAAAAGTATCAAAACTCGAAAGTTTCGATACATTTACAGATATCAACTTGAAAGAACCGATCCGGTCCGCCCACCACCACTCGCTATTGCAGCTACACCAAATACAATACACAAAGTAGAAACACCCCCACCGCCGCTGAACATTGCAAAGCTTCTGAGGCCTCCACGAGCTGCAACAGGATGACATCTTTCATATTTATGGATCGTAATGACGCCAAAATGAATTCCATTTCATCCGCATGAAGTCATCTGCCTTTTTCGGAGGAGACACATGGCTCCTGCTTGTCCATTCGTCAAGGCGCACATCACCTTGCCTCAGTAAATCCGAGAGATATGAAATGTATCTCGCTCTCGGCATGGGAATCTAAGGCAGGTGTGGCTAACGCTGCTGTCAAAGATCCTTTCTTTTCAGTATCCAGGGGCTCTGCTCTGCACAACCTCACCCTGCCTCCCACCCTCTCCAGCTGATGTGGCCTCTGTGCACTCAGTGATATCACCGCTGACACCAGACAAAGAGAACTCGTGGCCAGATATTACTCATTAACATTTTTGCGCTCGTTCCAGCTTTATCTGAGCTCATCCTCTCTGGCTCGGCACATGTCCCGCAAAAAGTCTGCGGAGCTCAATCAGCCAAATGGCCCCTCGCGAAAAAGACAGATTTGTGCGAATGTTGAGCAGTTATCGGTCCCAGCTTGTAAATTCATCAGTCTTACTGTAAATCAATAATGTAGTCCCAGTTTAAACTGAAACCAAGCAGGCCAAGCTTGGGTGTTTGCCAAAGCAGCATTGATTTGAGATGCACTAAATGTGTCACTGGCTTACCTCATGACATTACTATAGCTCTATGTCACTTGAGTGACAAGGAGAACTCGAGTCACAGGTTGTTAAACGAGTTGAGGTGTAGTGTTAGTTTTTGCATGAGAGTGTGAGGAGGAAGGCCTTTTTCTTTCTCACAACATTTAACAGTTCCAGTGTGCAACTAGTCTGGCTGAGTACGTAAGCAGTGTTGGTATAAACCCTTATACTTCCACCAGGAGGAGACCCCCGGCCGGAGGAAGTCCCTCCGTTCTTCCGTGCGGTTCTCAAAGTCCCTTCGCTGCAGCCGGGGTGTAGCACTGCCCAAGATGATTGTGATTGGTTTAAAGAAATATAAACAGACCAGGGAGTTCGTTCCACTATACCAGAGTGAAAGCTATTCAATCCAGACACAGCACTGTGGAGATAGGTCTGGCTACGCGAGACTAGATTTTCCATAACACCCATTGTACAACATAAATATAATAAAGCTATTCCAAATAGTTGTAAACACAATGGAATCCATATATTAGTGGCAACATTTCATTAATCCAGTAAACTTGATCATTTAAAGTCCCCCTGTCAAAAGTAGTGCTATTAAGTTAATGTGCATTGGTATTTTTGCTTATTGTGATGATATTTCTTGGAATATCTTCAAATGCTTCATAACCCTAAAATATGTACAACTTCAGCTAAAAGGTTATGTAAGTCAATAAAACACAATAATTGAGTAAAGTATTGAAATTGTGTGATAAATAAAAGGACATAAAAAAGACAAAATCAGACATGTTTTTTCATCATCTTTTACTAAATAAACACAAAACAATGATCCAAAAGATTTCTAAATACAGAGACATCAACAAAATATGTTTAACACTCCATACAAAAAATGTACACTTTTTTGTAGTTAGCAAATGACCACCGAAAACAGCTGACCCTTCTATCTAATTATATTTCTATGGTTTTGAGATATGCTCATGCTCAGTACTAAGGCATTTGCAAGAGTTTGTCCTGTTTTGGACCGCACATCATGTGATGACGTCATTAAGAGTGTAAAACATGCTGGCTCAAAAGACAGAAGCCTTAGCTATTACGGTTCTAATTTTTGGTCGATTTAAGCCTTTTTTAAAACTCCTCTGATTGCAAAGCTCTTCTGACTTTGTCCTTGTAGTCCTTCAGATTTTCTTGCTTTTCTTCATTCCAATTCATGCTGGTCATGCTCAGGTCATGGAAAAAGGTTGCCTCTCACTGATAAGACAAAATGGTACAAAGAAATGATTACCAAGTAGGGCTGGGTATCAAAATGTGATACTTTCATTGTATGAACGAATTGCTTCAATACTATCAAGTATTGAAAATGCTGGTTCATTTGATACAAAATTTCAATACCAGTCAGTGAACCACTAAACATGTTTGTTCCTAGATATAAGGCTGGTGACTGACCAATCTAAAATGTAACAAAGCCTCTGCAAAGTAAGGCATCGAAAAAATATTGTTTTGGTATCGAATCTCAGGTATCGTATTGGCACCGGTATTAAACAATTTTAAACAATACCCAGGCCTATTAATTAGTAATTTCAGAAAACTTGTGGAAATTGTATAAGCACTTCTCATGTTTCCAGCTTACCTCTGATCATACTCTGGTCCATGTTTGTATAATGCCTTGGCTTCTTCAAGTGGAACAGAGTTTACAGCTGCAAGGGCATGGATTGTTGCCTGTGTGATGGATTAAAGCCACATGTTTAACATTTATAGTCAAATTTAGACATCAAGAAGGTTGTGCCATGTTGCAGGTGACAACTAGGCAAGACCTGATAAGCAAAAAAAAAAATTCTGG
>JAOVVB010022142.1:0-16076 GCA_028570985.1 Heterobranchus longifilis | reverse complement strand
TATTATTATTATGAGCACTCATTCTAAATATGCAACTCCCCAAAGCAAATATGGCCGAATTGTTGTCCTTCAGAAATTAGATTGTGTACATGTCTGAATTGAGATCAAGATCTTTTAACGATTACTCGTGCAGCCCTAACTGGGATCATTCTTTTATGTGTAAGGCAACATCAGAGTTGACTTAAACATTGCTTTCCCGGAATTACAATTCAAGTGTAAATCTTTTAAAAATGCAGCAACAAATTGGTCAGAACTTAGCAATTAAACTGCCAGTATATAATGTATTTTATAATATATAAACATAAACAAATTGAATAGATCAGCTCCATTGTCACCACTTCAGATATTTTAGTCAGTATCAGATCAGTATCATCCCTACTTAACAGTATTTCACTTTCTAATTGGGAATTGCTGCCTTTCTGTCGGTGCAGTTTAAGTCACTATTGTCCCCAACAACCGATAATACATGAAATTGTAGCATTTTCTTAAGTGTACACTTTAGGTTCCACTAGTGAGGTAGAAAAGATGGAGAAAGTGGGACACCATCCATGTATTGTTAAATATTTGTTCATGTTTACTTATATCACTGTTGATAAAGTTAATTTGTAAAACATTCTATAATACACTAAAATTCCATCAGATGAGAAATGTTATTCCTAGCAAAGATCTCCATTAATTGTTGTGTTGTGTATTATACAAATACAGTTGAAATTATTAGTCGATTGATAGAAAATTAAGAGGCTATTAATTAATTCATACCAATTTTTATTGCAAAAATGACAAAAAAAAGTATGTTTTTGTTGTCAAATGTAAGGATTTGCTTGTTTTTCTTTTAATTATTTAAATCTATTTTTAAAGAAGAAATCATTTTGAGGTTTTGTTTTTCTTTAGATTCTTCTGTATTGAGTACTTTTACTTTGAATACTTTAAGTACATTTTCCTGATAATATTTTTACTTAATCAACATTTTCAAGGAGTAAAACGTACAATATTCAAAGTGTAGTGAAGTAGAATTAGCCTAACATTAAATGGAAATACTCGAGTAGAGTACAAGTACCTCAAAATTGCACTTAAGTAGTTACAGTACTTGAGTAAATATACATAGTTACTGAGAATACCAACATGTAGGTCAAGTTATTGTGTGTGGCTTTAAAAACGCAGCTGCACTCCCGCACTGTAGAGGGCGCTGCGCAGTTACATGCAACTTTACGTCATGCCTTTTTGTCCCTCCGCGGCTTCCTTATACAGCGTGGATTTCAATGACATTCATCCATGCATTCTGAGCTTTTAAAGTCAGTTCACTTCTGTAGAGTGTAAAGATGTCTTTAACCTTTTTATTCAGAACAATTACACGAAACGTTGCAAAGGTGAGCTCATTAAGCTTTACACGTAGTCCTGTTTTTTAACATTTTACCTGAAGCTCGAGCTGTCTGTAGCTGGTGGTTTGTTAGTTAGCTTCCTTACTTTCTGATTCACCAGCTCACCGTTACTGGGCCAGTTTCAATGAGCTACTTTGCTTATTCAGTCTTATTTCACGTTTGTTAGATCTCATTGTGGTTGGATGTCTCTGGTGAATATTTAGATTTTACTTTTAAAAAATGTTGTAGTGCATACGACGGTCTACTTAGAGTAAGCCTGTGTGTTACACCTTCTCCCATTTGTCGTCCTCAGGTCAGCATTTGCCAGCATGTACAGTCGTTACACACAGGCTGTCAGCTTCTGGCAGCTGAGAAAGCCCTCCTGATGAAACTGAGGAAAAACACCGGCTACACTTTCATTAACTGCAAGAAAGCACTGGAGAAGTTTGATAATGACATAGCACAGGTAACCCTCTCTCTCAGTCTCACAGTACAGGTGTGATGCAACAATATATCTATATCTGTATACATGTTGCTGTGTTGCTGATCCTCCAGGCAGAGACCTGGCTACACGAGCAGGCCCAGAAGGAGGGCTGGAGCAAAGCAAACAAGCTGGTGGGTCGCAAAGCCAAAGAGGGTCTGATTGGCCTGTTTATAGGAGATACTGCTGCAGTTATGGTGGAGGTAAGGCCAGTGACACAGGGGTTAATTACCAGCACCATTAAATTTAGGTCAGTGGTTCCCTAACTTTTTTTCCAAGGCCCCCCCTTTTGTAGATAAAATGATTTCAAGCCCCCCCGCAATGCACCCACACAACCACACTCTTAGACACGCCCTTTGCTTGCAAACTTCTATAGAATTAATTGCACATTGATAAACATTTCTGTAAATGTGCCAGTTTAGCCATCTCCGCTCATTTTTCAACTGTAGTCCCCGGGCAGGTGAAATAAAAGCTACAAAGACGTAAAATACATTAAAAACAAGAACAGCAATACTGTATACACGTAGCAAAGCACATTTCATATGAACATATAAAATACTTTAAAACAAGGACAATACATAAAACAAAAAACAAAGTGCACTTCATGTTACTTAACAAGTTACTGATTGTCTTTTAAGGTGGGAAGTTTGGCAAAGATCTATCATCTACACTACATTTACCTGGCAGTCCTGTCACAAACTTGCCTATGCTTTGTTAGCAGTGCAGCAGATCCAGGCATCATTTATTAATATTTAGCCTCACCGCAGTTTGGGAACCACTGATTTAGGTTGATCAGTTTTTGGACATGACAACCTTCATCAATATCTGTTGTCTTTCTTCTTGTCTTCTTGATGCAGGTTAACTGTGAGACAGACTTTGTTGCCCGCAATGAGAAGTTCCAACAGCTGGTTAAAGATGTGGCTTTTGCCACCTTGACTCACCACCAGAATAAAACCAAAAGCCAGGCAGGATATGTGAAGGTAAACCCACACACTGACTGCAGCAGGTGTACTGGGGGGGAAATTCCCATAATTTGATTTAACGTCATTTTCTTTAAATATGTAAATATGCACATAAAGAGGCCAGCTATACTGATGTGGCTTTATATTAATATATTATTATATAATAGGCCTTTGTCATGTCACAGTAAACTCTCTTGCACACCTGAATAGTTTTTGTGACAGGCGTGTTGGTGGAATAAATACTGATGAAGGTTCTTGTATATTAAATTATCTTTATTGAGCAAATGAAGACAGTAGTCATGTCACAGCAGGAAAAATATGAGTGCTGTGAATTCCACTCAGCTGCTTCAGTTTCAGGGTCCTGGTCTTGTGCATGGGGGCTCACTGTCACGACTTACTGGGACACTTGGGCCACATCTACACAGATCCTGAACGGTGGCTCTTTGTTTCGCTGTCCGACCCCCAAAGTTTTCAACTTCCCTGTTTAGCTTCACTCTCACCGCTCTCATAGAGGCCCAGCGTACACTTCCTGCAATTATTGCAGGTTTAAATGGAAAAATTGAACTTTTTTTTAAATTCACTGTGACAGTTTATTCATCTAAACTCAAGGTGCACTTACTTGTTTTTGAGCTTCTGACTGAAGTCTTAGTATTGTGCATGCTGACTCACTGCCACACTGTCATGGCTTAGATCAGAATATAACAGAGCCATCGTCAATGTAGTTAGTTTATTAATCAAGCTGCAGCATTAATTGTTTTTTGATTATTATATGCATGTAGTGGTCATAAAATGACACTATCTGAACTTATTTTGTTTCTGTCATGTGTGATTTTAATCTTTAACCTCTTTTTGAAATAATGGGATGTGCACACATAAACTTGATATTATTAATCCGAGCTGGAGAACTTGTCTAAACAGAACTTCACTCTTAATAAAGATTTTATCTTTCATTGTGAAATATCCTTCAGGTTGTGTGGGAATAACAATCTATGTCAGTGGTTCCAAAAATCAATCTTGATAGCTTTGCTAGAAAATATGTCTTCGTGGGAGAAGTTATAATTGTTGACATACTATGCATGAATAAACACTGACATTTTCCTTATATCTCCTGTTAACTCTAAGATGTCAGAATGCACCAGCCCTGTTTCCTTTGCTCTGCTTTGATTCTGACAATGTACTGTATTTGTTTTCAGAGCGTCCTGGCAGGCGAGGAGTTAAACAAACTCAGTGTGGATGAAGGCGCTTCACTTTCTGACCGGGTGGCTCTCACAATAGGTCAGTAAGAAAATGTTCTTACATTTTTATTTATTTTTTGTTACAAACACATGCCCCCCCCCACCCCCTGCGCCCCCTCAACCAGCATTTTAAGATTTTCTTCAATTAGGTTTTACACCAGCAATGATGGCAATGTAACACATTTCTAAATTTAAGTTGTTGTCTTGTACATTCGTTTCCATGCGTGCTTTTGTTTTCGAAACATAACTGGGTAGCTGGTAGTGTACGGGACAACTGGTAATTCCACATAATGTTTATCTACTGTAAATTGACTTAAGTGCTTATATGCTCACATGTACACTGAGATACTGACTTCACTAAATTAAATTGAACACCAAACACATTTAAAGACTAGCTGATTAACATAGTGAATCATTTAGCAGCTAAAAGAGACAGATAATTCCTGCAGGAGTTGATAAAGACCAGAAACTGAGCCAAAACAGGGTGAATAATATTAGACTTATATTTGTCATACCCATGTGTTGGTCTTAAAATGAGGAAGCGCTTGTGCCATTAACCAGCAAAAACCTGGTGTAAACTCCTGCTGTTTAAAGGGCGCATTATACAGATAGCTGGTAAGACTTGTGATGCACGGATTGCAGTTCTATCAGTGGGCCCCGTGGTGAATCCACAGATAACTGAGATTCTGAGTAAATGGAGGATGGGTTGCAGGTGGGTGAATTAATACATCATTAATGTGGAAAATATGAATTACATTCTCTAAAATGTAAATATAGCAGAGAGCAGAGCTGCCGATGAGTGTCCCCATTAAGAGACGCTGTCCGTCTGTCCTGCTGTACACTGCGTTTATCCTGCCGGGCTGTAACAGTCATCTGCAAACACTCCGTCTGATTCCACCCAATTCCCTCTCCAGCATGCGTAATCTGGCCGGATGATGTCCCGCCGTGGTCTGGGTCGACTCGTCTCTCAGACAACCGCTCGTTCCTCCAATTTCCCGAATCCGCCATACAAATAGCAATGCGCCAGATGGAGGCACACCTTTTAAAGGGGATGGGAGATGACTCTGATTGCTTAAATTCATGTTACACCTAAAACACACCTACGATTAATTAAGAGACTAAAGATTATGCGCCCTCTAACTAGCAGAAGTGGACACACCCTAAATGCTCTTGCGCCATACATTTTAGACAATTTTTAAATATGGCCCTTAGTGTCAATTCTGCTATTCTAGTAAATCAAAACATGATGTCATCAAATGCCATTGCAGTGCTGCATTCAAAATGTACAAATTGTTGTCACTTAAACTGTAAAAAAAATAAAGAACAAACAAACAAAATCATCTTTGGATCTAGCAAGTAAATATTTTATACTTGAAAAGAGGGTCGAAATGAACCATTCAGACCTCAAAATGTATCATTTACCGTCTTATGAAATAAAGCATGTTTCATTGCACCATTCAATGATAAAACCCTCTGTCCTCTCAGGTCGCCTCGGTGAGAACATGTCAGTGAGGCGGGCGGTGATGGTAGGTGTCCCTGCGGAGTGGCACATCGGCTCGTACGTACACGGTGGTGTGAGCGGCCAGACCGAGGTAGCCATGGGTCGGTACGGCGCCCTGGTAGTATTTCAGGGTGGAAAGGAGGGAGAACGGGAAGTTCTAGGACGTAAGCTGGGACAGCACATAGTGGGAGAGGCCCCTGTGTCCCTGGGAAACATGGATGACCTGCCGTGCGGTGAAAGTGAGACACGCCTGCTGCCTCAGACCTTCCTGGGAGACCCCAGCAGGACCGTGGCACAGTTCCTCCGCGGTCAACAGGCTCGAGTGCTGGACTTTGTCCGATTTCAGTGCGGCGAGACAGCCAGTGAGGAAGCTAAATGAAGGGAGGGAAATCATCGTCAAGTCAATTTGTCGTAATTTAATATGAAGATGAAATGCAACTACCCATTTATTCTTAAACGTTCAGACAGTCACACAGTGTTTACCAGCACCGATGCCTGATGAAATTACCAATCAAACAATAAAATGTTTTTGTTTTTTTTCCTGGAAATCTTAGTCCATATTCATTTGTGCATGCTACTTCATGGTTTCCCCCAGCAAAGTTGTTAGGCCCGGTGGCAATTCTTTTTTGATGGGGGCCCGGCAAGGGATTACAGGGGACATACATTTAGGTGTCTGGAGTACATCAAAACTCATACTAACATCATAAATTAATATTTTATGGTTGAAAAGCAGTAGAAAGAAGTTAACACTTATCAAGTCCTTTTTTCCAATAGTCTTTATGTTAACATAACTTTTCCAGTTTCTTGCTCAAGTGATTATCATTCCCATTTCAATCAAATCAATTAAATCAAACATGATAAACGTGCAAATCAGAGCAAGATCAATACAAAACAAGACAATCAGAATGCCAGTCCCATCTCATATCCATTCAATGTTATTTTTAAATAATCTTTTAAACTTTTTTAATGTTCTACATTTTTTCCATTTCTTTACTACAATTATTCCACACTGTAACTCCTTTATCTGTAGTACAGTGGTATTTTGCATTTATCCTCACAGTTTGTTTCTTGAACATACAGGTTCCTCTCAAGTCATATTGACTTTCTCTTGTTTGGAACAACTTCTGGATACTGCTGGGTAATAATTCTTTTTTTGCTTTGTACATAATTTGAGTTGTTTTAAGTTCAACCAAGTCTATAAATTCTAGTGTTTTTAATTTGATAAATATTTGTTGGTTCTCTGTTCGTAGTTTTGTTTTCAATTTTTATTGCTCTTTTTGTGGTATAAACAGAAAGTAAATAATAATATATTGCAGGGCCCACATATGGAAATGCACATATGGAAATGGGCCAAAGAAAGTACAGTTATCAGTTGTTATTATTAGTGGCAGCGTTTTAATTAGTACTATTTCTATGATTACTTCTTATTTAAGCAGAAAATAAAGGGGGCATGACATGCTGTAGGCGTGCCCTGGGCGTACCTTTTTAATTATACATCCATGGGGCGTACCCCTGCCAGAATTCAAATCGAGGCCTGTGATTGGCTGTTGCTCTGTACACACTGCAGTGACACCATCAGTGATGTAGCGATAGCCGGAACTAGCCGGTGTCCTCATTACCTCCTATCTCAGAGAAGATACCAGACCCTCGCCCGTCTGTCGTCCAGCAACAACCACAACCAGACATGGTGAGTAAAGATGTTGTTCCACACTAATCTATCGAAATAGTATCTGTTTAATTATAGTTTTGTAATATAACAAGTCGTCATTTTGAAAATCAAAGACTAACCCGGTTAACGTTAAGCTAGCTGCGTATGTCTCTGCTGGTTTTATTATACATCCATGCTCTGCTGGCCTGCTTCACTCATTCTAGCGTTAACGTTTTAGCCTTTAGCTTTTCTTAACTGTACGTTAATGGAGGATTAACTTGCAGCATTTGACACTAACGCCCGTCTGTTATCCCCCTGTGCCTTTTAACCCTGCCTCAACCAGTCTGACTTCACAGAGGACCAGATCATGGGTGAGTTACCATCTTATTAGCAAAGGGATTTCTCAGGTTATACAAACATAGTCATCGTCGTAATATTTGAAATAGCTTTATGAATTCGCCGCTCTGACCCTGTAGCTCGACTGTTGTCTCTGCAAAGCGCTGGACCCGCTCAGGTAACTTGACAGAATAAGATATAACAAACTAAATATGATTTTAACTGTGTGAGGTTCAGTGTTCGTGTGTTCAATGCTTGTCACGACTTACAACTTACAAATACTATATGAATTTACTGTCACCACCAGTGCCAAGGAATGCTGTACTAACTGTAGTAATTTAGTAAAGCATGATGGTGATTCTGCATGCTGATGTCGAAATATACACTTTAAATAAGATCAAACTTTCGAGGGAAAATTGCTGCGCAGCAGCTGCAATACAACGTTGAAAGAGTGTAAAGAGTGAAAATATCAGTGGTGGAATGTAACTTGGTGCATTTACTCAAGTACTGTACTTAAGTACAAATTTTAGGTACTTGGGTATTTTCCTTCCCTGCCACTTTATATTTCTACTCCATTACAATTCAGAGGGAAATATTGTACTTTTTATTTGACAGCATTAGTTACTAATTAATTTTAGAGGTGCAATGATTAATCGATTAGTCGATTGACAGAAAAATAATCAACAACTATTTTGATAATCATTTAAAGTCATTTTATATGCAAAACATGTCAGAAAATGCTGTTTTCAGACTCAAATATGGAGATTTTCTGCTTTTCTCTGTTTTCTATCATATACTTATAACAGGGACACTTACAAGACATTTAAAGACATCAGGTTGGACATTGAGAAACTAAAAATAGAAAATTTTCACTTTTTGACAATAATATTTTATATTTTATAGACCAAAGGATGAATCAAGAAAATAATCTGCAGTTTAATCCATAATGAAAATAATTGTTAGTTGCAGCCCCAGTTACTTTACCAATTAAGATTTTTTCATGCAAAACATATGAAGAAAATATTGTATGACTTATCTATATTTTGATGTAGATTAAACTACCCAACAGTATATTTAAGTACAGCTGAAATAATTAGTCGATTGACAGATAATTAATTGGCAACTATTTTGATGCAAAAACATTTCATGGTTCCAGCTTTGCAGATATGAAGATTTTCTGCTTTTTCTTTTTTAATGATTTAGTTTTTCTGCATTCAGTAATTTTACTGGTTGTACTTAAATATTTTGTAACATTTTGAATGCAGGATTTGTAACAGTACAAGTAGAGTACAGTACTTTTACAGTATGTTATTTGTACTTTTACTTGAGTAAAGGATCTGAGTACTTCGTCCACATTGGCAAATATACACAAGACTAAAATAACAAGTTGATGCAAAAAAAAAAAAAGAAGAAAAAAACTGTAAGGTGTAAATGACGTGCAATCCAAATATATACAATGCCAAAAACAGGTTACCAGTAATATGGATGATAAATAATAAATGGGTTGCATATAGATATGCTTGTATGTGTCAAATCTGAGGTAGTTGGTGTAAGAATTCAAGAGTGCATGGTTTGTGATTATGTCCATGATGATATTTTGTTTAATGTCCCATTACTGCACATTATGTCCAGGAGTCAGGTGCGAGGACTTGAGTTATCATGACAAGAATGCGATGTAGTCCAGATGCCTGACATGTCAGCAGTCATAATGGAGACAGGTTGTGTTAGAGCAGTGTATGGATCAGGGTGTTGGCCCAGGTACTTAAAGGTGTGGCAGATGTCACTAAAACTATTCTTTTGTTGCACTCTCACAAAAAAAGCAATAGATTTTGAGAACAGATAGTATACATTGATGCAGGACTTCAGCTACTTTACGGTGTTGCTTAACATTACAGAAGTCTTGTTGGAGTTGGAAACAATTTGTACTTTTAAGAATAATATTTGCTCCAACAACCCTCCCCCACCACACCACCCACTGACACTGACAAGAGTTGCTGTTGGCGATGAGGAGTTTTGTAGATTATGTGTTTACACAAGACAGTATTTGTTTCCTTCAAATTGTTTGCTTCTTATCTGAAATAGACTGACTGAGTGATTGCATCATGCATAGGCCACAGTGCTGTTTGAATAAGTACTGTTTGTGTTTTTATCACATTCATGTTCCCAGTACGTTGAGATAATGCGTTATTGTCACAACGGTATCAGCTGATAGGATACCTACTAGGGATGCCACGGTGGGGAATTTTTTCCCGGATGGATGTGCTCCGGTAGAGCTTTTCCTGCACGGCCCATTTTGGCCCGCTTCCCAAAAATGTGCAATTAAAACATTAAATTGATGTAAATGCCTGTTTCAAAGCATGTATTCAACAAAAGGTGATATATTTAACAAATTGTGATAACTTAATAATCATTTAATAAAGACTATAGTAGTGTAAGAAGCATAAATTAGTCCGAATGAGCATCTTTGCTCCTCTGAGTATCTGTAGCTGTCGAGACACGATCTCTCCCTCCCTCCCTTGTTAAGTGCTGCAGTTTCTCAGAGCCGCGAGTGAATTTGGCAATATTCTATTACAAACGATAAAGATATATGATATGAATGATCTGACTCTTCACCTTTTCTCTTTGACACTAATTTCTCCGCCATCGTCTTGTCGTGAAACTGAAATCTGACTCCGCTGCAGGGTCGTGTCTAGAGGGTAACCCTAGATTTGCGGAGCAGACACGGGGTGTGCGCTGCAAAAAAAGAACTAAATGGCGTTTAATCTCTATTAAAAAAGCAGGTGGCAGTGTATGCCCCAACACTGTGTAACACAGACTACCGCTGCAAGCCTAATACCTACCTGTCTGGCAGTGTCTGGATCTGCTCCTGCCATGCAAATGTCATTGCATGTGTCGACTGTCAAAACAACTTGTGCAGTGGTGTCAGCTGTTCTTCTACACAAACAACTGCATGCAATAAAATTACATGTGTAAATATCTGTAGGGTTTTAAGCTCTTTGGTGTTATGCATATGTGTTTGCTTGTGTCTCCAACGTTCGTGAGTAATGTTTATTAATGTACTGTACAGCTGAATGAGTTCTACTTCTCTGTCTCCATAATAGAGTTCAAGGAGGCCTTCCTTTTGTTTGATCGGACGGGTGAGGGAAAAATCACCTTCAGCCAGTGTGGAGATGTTATGCGGGCCCTTGGGCAGAACCCTGTCAATGCCGAGGTGGTCAAGATCCTGGGAAACCCCAAGTTAGAAGGTGAGCCTCTGATTCACCAGCCACAACTAAAACAGACCAATTCAACCTACTACATCTTTTCTTCACAGTTAGACTGTGTGTACAATTATAATCCCTCATTAGAACCTCAAAGAATCGCTATGTGCTCAGCTGCTGTTTTTTTGTTTGTTTGGGGAACAGATGTGAGCATACAGAGCATTTCTTTGAGTATTGATGACCCATAAAAGTCTTGCAAGTTCACTCCACAAAGTCCTCCTGCTCATAATAGGGCTGCAACTAACGGCTATTTTGATAGTCGACTAGTCGCCAATTACTGAAACGACTAGTCGACTAATTGGATAATGAATCGCACAATTACTCAATTATTATTATTTAGCTATCAGCTTTTAAATTTGGCATGTGGTTGTTTTAGGCATCTGCAAAACATTTTAGTTGACAAAAAGTCATTGCATTTTAGTCAACTTTTAGTCGATACTTTTAGTCCAAATGTTTTATCTCTTTAAAATAATTAAATTAAGCTAATAAAGGTATCAGAATCAGGTTTATTGCCAAGTAGTTTTCATGTCCAAGGAATGTGACTTGATGATACGGTGCATAACAAGAAACAACACAAAAACAAAAAGTATACATAAAACAACAAAAGCAAATCAAAGAGCATATGTACAAGTGAAAAAGAAAGCTCCAAAGACATGTGGCGTGATTAACTCCAAGTATAAATAATATTAAAGTAGGAATATGTAAACAATACGTTCTGTATGAGAGCTGCAACTGAGAGGTTCGAGATTTGCGAATCAGTCTGGCGATGCCAGGCTGCTCTATCACAATAAACTTTTCAAACTACTGCACAATTCTGACTTGAGTCACACAGTACATTATTAACAGCGACATTTCTATTTTATTTAACAGAATTCCACAGTGACGGCCCGAGCGAAGAACTTCAAAACAGTAGACTATCTATTGGTTCATGGCACAGCAGATGGTACGTTTCATCCAAACACTCTTCTTTACAGTTTCTGAGCATGTGGTAGCCCTGTTTCTCAACAGTGTACCAGGTAACACTGTAAAGCTTTGCACAAATGGACCCTATTTGCCTTGAGCTTTGATGTTAAGTCACGTAATGAAAGCACTGTCTTTCCTGTAGACAATGTCCATTTCCAGCAGGCAGCACAAATCTCCAAAGCTCTGGTGGACGAGCAAGTGGACTTTGAGGCGATGGTAAATATTGGCTCAGGGAAGTGGGACTAATATTGGCCTTGATGGTGTTGATTTAATGAAAGTTTCAAATGGAATACAACTGCCATGTGTTATGCACAGTCTAAAATATATATGATTTAAATCGTGTATAATTTGATGATGTTATTGGTACATGAAATTCAGAATCTATGCACTAATCTGATTTTGTGTTTAATTTCAGTGGTACACTGACCGGGACCACGCTCTCAGAGGATCAGCCTTCCATCATACGTACACCCTCATGAGCCACTTTCTGCAGAAATGCCTCCGTAATCCCAAATAGATGTGAAAAATGTGACAGCATTTATAGTGACCATTACCACCATTTTTTTTTCTAATTTGTGTATTATTATTATTATTATTATTATTATTATTATTATTATTATTATTTTACTGATATTCTGAAGTGTCAGGGTGAAGTCTGTACATTTGGTTTTTTATGTGCAATGAATGTTCGAGTGCTCGTACAAATGAGCATTTGTATTTTATGTGGAATTATGGAACCTCTGTCAAAAATATCTGATATTCAAAACGTACTAAAAGTCATTGCATGCATTTATGGTTGAACACTTTATTATGTGAATATTATATCATACAATGAATTGCACTGCACTGCTTTGTTGTGTGAGTGTTGTAATTTGTGTTGCAGTCATGTTCTAATGAATAAACATTGTTTTGAAGTATTACAGTTCCATTGATTGATTGATTGATTGATTTAAATTGTGTTCAAACATGTCATTTCCAAAAAATTACAAAATGAATGGTTATTTTGCAGCTCGGTCTTAAACAAAATATTCTGTCTTCTCTCCAAAGATTGGCAAAAAGAAATCTGCTACAAAAAACGGGTTCCTTTCCTGAAGCAGAACTCAACATAAATGGAGGTAATTTTATTAAAAAGTACATCCTTTATGTCCTCATAAACATAGACAGTAAAACCAAAAATTAACCTAATTCTCAATTCACATAAACAAAGTCTGTCCTCCTCTGGAGTGGCTGTTTGTCTCTCTTCATTATTTGTACATATTGTAGTCAGATGCAAAGATGACATTCTATATTATGACTTTTATTGGAGATTTTTGATGACATGCTGTACTATGACTTGTTTTTCACATTTCTAGGTGACATGCTATACTATGACTTTTTATGACACTTTTGAAGACATACTATACTATGACTTTTTTTAATGACATTTTCACACAACCTTACATAATTACTTAATTACAATTAAAAAGAATTAAGTAAGAATTAAGTGCATATTTTGCGTGTCTCAATAAATACCCAACATGTTCTAGTTTGGTCATATGAAGTCATAGTGGACTTTATAAAACATAACTTCAGATATTCCTAAGATTTAAAGCTCACTTCACATGCAAGTAATGTGGAGAGAATACAGGACAGTTTTCTTTAAATAAAATAAAATAAAATATTTGTTTCAAGACACAGAGACAGTCATTTGAACTCATGCTGCATGGGTGTCAGTATTTGTTTGTCAGGGTAGAGGTCATGTTTGATTGCAACACCTAAAGTAGCAGCTTTCACCGCCCTTTTTTCTTTAAACAAAGTCAAATACATTCAGTGGACTGAGACGGAAGCTGACTAATGGGTTGAGAGTAACAGAGGATGTGCTGAGGTTTCAGTGACGGGGGAGTCACCTGGGAGAAAGCTCCTCAGCTCCACTATATAAGACTGAGCATGATCAAGAGGGGACCATGAAACAGCTACAGAGAGAAGAAGGGCACCAATCAACGCGCTTTACAATCCTTCTCTCAGACGCTCGGCACAAAGGAGCACAGGTGAGATTTATTTTCCTTTCAAACATCCAGAATGTCTAGGTGAGATTTTATTTATCTGATGCTTTATTGAAATATTCTGACAGTGTCTTTCTGCTGCTCGTCTTTCAGAAGCTCAAACGATGAAAAGCGCCCACTCTTTGGCTGGAGTCCTGCTCCTCATCATGATCCAAAGCAGCTGGCAGATACCTGACACAGACCGAAACCCCATGTAAGATCAGTTTTGTCTCATTCACATTGGTCTAAAAACCTCCAAGATCCTTTATGAGAGGCTTAAGGAACGTCTCACCATGAGAGTATTTCGTGACAACATCCTGAGCTGAAAAAAGAAGAAATAAAAAGAATCTTTTGAAGCAAACAAACAGGTTTTAATGTAATTGAATGGCTCAGATATTTAAAATAGTGTTGCAGCAGAATAGCAACTACCTAGGGCTGGGAAAGCATTCAATATGATAATTTATCGTCTTTCGTGTTGTGATGAAATCATATATCGAGATATCGTGATACACAATTACCTCGTCTAAATTTATAATAACAAGCACATACTAACTAAAATTTCTCAGGAAATCTGACGTGAAACATTTTGAGTGAATAGTAGGAAAGTGTATAGCTGGAAAAAAAAAAATCTCTATGATTTCACTTGAAACAGTTATATTCATTTTACACTAAAGTTTTTAATTCAATGAGAAAATACTCTGTACTTTTTATTTGTTAAGTACAGGTTTTACCATGTATTTCATATAGACTTTTTATTCATTTATTTATTCATTTATTTATTAAATTAACATACAACATGCTATATCATGATATACAGTTATATGATATATCATTATCGAGATATGAAATGTCCTACAGAAGATTTTGGCCATATCTTTTTTAAAGCTTAAATCTTTTTTTGTTTAATCTGTCTCTATTTTTGTGCTTTTTTTTGTCCAAACATTACCAGAGGAAGACTTGTGCTGGGCATTGACAAAATGATCTCCAGTGCAAATAGACCAAATTCCATTTATCATTATGTCAACTGTAATTCTTAATAAGGGAAAGTTAATTTTAATTTGCATTTCAGGGGAGTTATGTGAGATGATGTGTTTTTATATTTCATGTATTTGAATGCCTTCCTTGTAGTGTTATTTGCATGTTTTGGCATTTTAATATGTTTGTGTTTTAGTTGTAATGTGGTGTCACCTGTAGCACTTGTTAATGCAAAACTCAATTTAGAAAAGTATTGCATCGTGTGATTAAATCTTTTAAAGATTCACTATCACAGCATCAACGAGATCCACATTTACAGAGATTCTTACTGATTCTGAAATGCATGAGTAGTGACTGGTGGACGAGAATGATGCAGCAGGATAAACAGCTGTGGTGTGGTGAAGACTCCGACAAGGAGAACCCCCCAGGGGACCATACAAGAGCGAGAAAGGACAGAGATAAAAAGGGCAGGACAAATGGCTGGCATTTACAGACATATGACAGGAAGGGGAGTGGTTGAGATGAGATTGTATCAACTTAAGCTTTATTTATCCATCATTTCTAGGCTATTGGCTGAAAACTCCATGTTGGCCGAACCCGCTGAGCTCCCAAACATGAAGAGACATTCAGAGGGAACATTTTCCAACGACTACAGTAAATATCTGGAGACGAGAAGAGCACAGGACTTTGTCCAGTGGTTAAAGAACTCAAAAAGGAATGGGTGAGTGTACCCTTTTCTTACTGGATCACTGGTGTCGTAGTATGAATTATATTAAATAACAAAGGCTGTAATATATTGAGATAACCTGGAAAAGTCTGGCTTTAATTGCATTAATACTGTAGATTGCTGTATGCCTCTTGTATTGGATCAGACAACACAATTACATATAGGGGAGAGTGGGGTAAGATGAGCCAGTTTTTATTTATGTTGTCCTCTAAGCCAGGAGAAATAAGACAGGAGTACAATGAAAACATCTACCATTATTTCAGGATGTCTACTATCAGTTGAAATGATAAGAATGCATGTATGACAAAGGGTCCTGAAAATATGACTTCTCAAAAAAAAGTGTCCCTGTGGCTCAAATTAGGGGTAAGTTGAATCAAGTCTGAGGATAAATTGACCATCTGACTTTTTAAGTTTAAACCTGAGCATAATTGAATTTTTTTTTTATCACTTTACAAAAAGTAATTTAATAATGTCTATATTTCTATACCTTTTTTGCAAATAGTAAATTATTTATTATTTCTATATTTTATTATTTCTTAAAGCTAACTTAAAACACATAAAACCAACCAAATAAAGTTTAATATTCAGAATAGTTTAATGTTTGCCATT